>APFE031022868.1:5730-44623 GCA_000404065.3 Pinus taeda | reverse complement strand
AATCCTTGGTCTCATGGCTTTCTGAGCAAATCGCGCATGTTTCTACAACTTTTGCATCTAAGGGGCATTCCCTTAGAGTGTGTTTCTTCCTACATTTTGGACAAAAGATGGCTAAAGTTTCAGCTTCTTCTTTCTGCTTGTTTTGTATCTTAAGGGTGTCTAGTTGCTCACTAAGACTCCCTAAAATATATGTTTTAAACTCATCAAGCATGTTGCCAATCTCAGCCCTACTCACTGATCCAGTTGCAGATTTATTTGCTCTAATGAGAGAAGGATCTCTAGGCCCTTTTCCAGTTTTTGATTTTCCCCTTGAGAGATGGACACATAGCTCTACTATATCATGAAGTGGAAGTTGAGATATATCTCCTTTCTCCATCATATTCAAAATATCTATCCATTCATCTCTAATAGCTTTTAGTAGAAGGGCTTTCAAGGTTTCTTCATCTAGGTTACTCATTTTTGCTCTTTTGAGGTTATATTGAAATCCTTCAAGTAGATCCTCCAAGTTTTCATCTTCTTTTTGTACCATTTTGAATACCTCGTCCTTATGATTGGTGGGCATATAATAGTCCAGGTATCTATCCAAAAATGTTTGTTTCATGTCATTCCAAGTCCTAATTGATTGAGTAACTAATCCCATGAACCATTTTAGAGCAGCTCCCTTCAATGTTGAAGGAAACGACTTGAGCTTTTGAGCATCTTCCATGTAATCATAAGTTTGGCACACAACTTCAAACTCAAACAAAAATGTTTCAGGGTCCTCACTTCTCAACCCATAAAAGTTTGGGAGGACGGATGGTGAGATATTTTTCATTGTTGTTCGAGATTCCTCATCAACTATAGGAAATCCAAATGAGTTGTCTCCATCCCTATTTCCCCCGTTGTTACCTCTACCTCCTCCATTGTTTCCTCCTCCTCTACCTCTACCTCTACCTCCTCCAAATCCATTTACTACTTCCTTTGTCATGATAGCTTCTTCAGAAATATCATAGTCCTTTGGTTCTTCTATCAATGGCGAACGAGGAGGAATTTCTCCCTCTTCTTCTTCAAGTGATTCTACTTCTTCAATTACAATGTGTTTTCCTGTAGAAGTAAAGAAAGGGTCTTTTCCTAACTCAGATTCGGTGGATAGTGTGGGAGAGTCTCCTAATTCAACTACTGTCTCTTGAACTCCAGGGATCCTAAGGCTAGGAGTATGAGTTGGAGATGTTGGAGGTGTATCTTGCCTATACCTTGGAGTGGATGGAGTTGTAAAAATTGAAATCTTGGCTCTAGCTATAAACCTTCCCCTAGAATCTCTTGCTCTATGCATGTCATTTTTATTTCTTCAAGTCAGGTTAATAATTTTTTTTCTGATCTTCCAGATCACTCTAGGTGCAAGAAGAGAGCATACTTTGAGAAATCATCAATTTTTACCTTCCTTGAAATTTTCTTGTTTATATATATATATATATTTTTAAGAATTTGGCTGCCTAGTTTCACTTCCCCAGCAACGACACCAAAATGTTTGGTCAACTTAGTGTGTTCTAAACTGCTATATGAATTGTCAATCCGAGAGTCGTAAATTGTTGAAGTGAAGTGCACTATCTATGCAAGATAACCATTTTCTTATTTCTTTGTCGTTTTTAGTTTTTGGTTTGTTTTTGGATTTATCTTCTTGTTGATTTCCTAATGTGAAATGGTGTGTGTGAAATGGTGATTCTAGTAATCAATTATGGACAATTGTATTCAATGAATAATTTCCAAACTTCAAAGTGATTCAAAGGTGTTCAAACTTTACAATGATGAAATCAAGATGTGCCTAGATTCTAATTAACAAAACAGTGAACTATGACTATGGAACCCCGTATCCTTGTTGCTGTTATAAAAAAGAGAAAATACTGAACTCAAAGCGATTTAAAGACTGAAAACAAAGTAAACTAATCATATCACATCAACTCATTTTTTACCCCTCGCCATTTGACTCGCTCTGGCTATAGGAAGTAGTCATACACAAATTGAATGATCTGATATCTAAGTTGCATGAAATAAAACCAAGATTAATCTACACATTCGCTCTACAATCCCTCATCATTTGGTAACTAAAGAATGATATGAATATTCTAATCACTAACTTGCAGCAAAGTAAATGAATCAAAGCAAAACTAAGAAATAAGCAATGCTGGAAATAAAATCAATAAAACAAATCAGTAGTAGGACAAGATAATCCCATCATGTCATTAGTCATCAAAACTTATATGTATTGCCCGGGCTTCCTATCAGAACCTGAAATGCAAACACTGATCAGTTGACAATTAAATAAAAGCATAAAAGAACTTATGAACAGGCAAGTGACATCAACCATAAGCAAGTTAATATATACAACAAGTATCTATGGTATCAAAAGCGTAAAATGAAGAAAAAAACATACAACTATACATCAGCTACAAGACCTTGGTGTACAGGGGCCCTCTGCACCCTTGGTCATTCATAACCAATCACGAAATTGAACGAGAAATCAATGTCTTCTCATATATTGCAAAACAGTTATGAAATAGAGACTAAGTCTCGGCTAAAAGGCTCTTACAACAGTCAAGTTTTACATAGCAACTAACTAGCTATACGCATATAGAGATGCGTTATTTATAGCAGAAAATGTATAACAAACTAACACGGCCTACGCTGGTAGCCAAGCACGTAAAAGACAAAATCCGGAGTTATAGCAGTATGGTGGCCATGGACAGTAAATCCAAGAGATGGTTTGTTGGATTCGGTCGATGAGTAGTCCCTAGGTGTTAATACACCTCCTAAAACTCAAGACCTTGCCACGGAAACCTCCTCGTGCTAAAAACAGAGCCGTGCCACCGCTTAACTCCTTGTGTTGATCACTGGTTGACCGGCCTTGACCGCAGGCTTCTATGGATGATTTGGTTGAACCAAGGGGACACGCTCCATGTCTACGTCCTTTATGGCTTGCCCATGTGGTTGAGTTCTTCAATGGACACCTGTAGCATACAGTTTAACAAAAAGGCTGCGGAAACTGATTCTGGCTACGGAAAGTGGCAGATTCCGCAGCTTGGTTGAACAAAATCTAAACCAAATAGCAGTCACGAAACATAGTTAGGAAACCATTTATATACTTATTTTAAACTATTATGCAGTGATTTGATAGCTTAGAGGTTCAGGTAACTAGAGAAAAAGGCTAAAAAGGGATGTAGGGAAGGTGTAAGTTTGGGACTCAACACTTGGGAACTAGTTCCTTGACCTCTTGATAAAAATGCTATAGGAACAAAATGGATATTCAAGAATAAATTGAATGAAAATGGAGAGGTTATTAGAAACAAAGCAAGACTTGTTTGTAAAGGGTATACTCAACAAGAAGGTATAGAATTTGAAGAAACATTTGAACCTATTGCCACATTTGAAGCCATAATAATGTTTCTTTCTCTTTCAAGTTTTCGGAAATTCAAAGTGTATCAAATGGATGTAAAATCTGAATTCCTTAATGGAGAGTTAGAAGATGAAGTTTATATTGAAAAAACAGAAGGATTCATTATATGAAATGATGCAAAGTTTGTATGCAAGCTCAAAAAGGCTCTTTATGGACTGAAACAAGCTCCAAAGGCTTGGTATTATCACCTTGACAAATATATACAACAACAAGGGTTCACAAAAGGGTCTGCAGACAATAACTTATACACCAAGATTGAGAATGATAAACTACTAATTATTGTTGTTTATGTTGATGATATCATCTTTGGAAACAATGAAGAATATATGAGTCAAAACTTTTCTTCTGTTATGTAGCAATAATTTGAAATGTCCTTACTTGGTGAACTTACTTATTTTCTTGGTCTACAAGTACAACAAACAAAAGATGATATTTTTCTTTCATAAACTAAATATCTCAAGCAGATTCTGAAGAAGGATGGAATGGACGATTGTAAACCAGTATGTACTCCAATGGTAACAGGATGTAGTCTCAGTTTTGACGATGAATCACCTACAGTGAATCAATCAACATACAGATCTATGATTGGAAGTCTTCTCTATCTAACAAGTACCAAGCTTTATATCATGCATGCAGTAGGAATTGTTGGATGGTTCCATGCAAATCCAAATGAATCACATCTTCAAGCTGTAAGAAGAATATTCAAATATCTTCAAGGAACTCAAGAATTTAGTCTATGGTATTCTAAAGATACAGATCTTTCTCTTCATGGATATACAAATGCAGATTGGGCAGGAAATGTTTATTATCGAAAAAGCACTAGTGGAGGTGCATTCTATATTGGATCACGATTAGTGTCTTGGTTCAACAAGAAAAAAATTCGATTGCCTTATCTACAGTTGAAGTGGAATATGTGGTTGTTGCATCTTTCTACACACAACTACTCTGGATGATGCAAACATTGCAATATATTCAAATCACATGTTCTCCACCCATTTCCATTTCATGTGATAATACAAGTGCCATCAGTATTTCAAAAAATCAATTCATTTACTCCAAGACCAAGCACATACCCATTAAATACCATTTTATACAAGAACAAGTGCTTGAACAAAAGGTTAAATTGGAGTATGTTCCCTCCAAAGAATAGGTTGCGGATATATTTACCAAACCACTTCCCACAGAAGCATTTGGATATATTAGACAAAAGTTGGGAGTAGTTTCTACATCATCCTACTGTTAAATCTAGTTTTCAGAAGAAGGTTCCTATACACGAGTTTCATGAAGGATAGTCATGTATATACGTGAGTTTTTGTGGTTGCAGGAGCGTATATGTTTTTCTGATAGAAAAATAGTGGTTCAGACTCTGTCATGGGTGCTTAGTCTGATATTGACGATTATAGTCTGTTGATATGCTTTGTTCATTGATTTTTATCTAACTAATGAAGATGCCTTGATAAATGTTTTGTTGATAATGCACAGGTAGCACAAGTTCAGGGGGGGAATTAGTCTTCACAAACATTCTGCATTATTGGCATTATGGTTGCTAATTTCGGCCATGGTTTTAGATATTCTTTGTTGCATAGATCATGTAAAGATCTAGGGTGTAATATGTCTCTTTCTGTATTAGTCCATTTTTGAATGATTCATGTTGGAGATATGATGTAAATTGTATCCCCACTATGCATGGGAAGGATGATGTAGTAATTGCTATATTTCAGTCATGTATAAATAATTGGTTTATCCCCACTTGGTTGGGTGGATGAGTCAAATTTTGTGTATCCCTCACATGTTTGAGTTATAAAGTCATGTTATTCTTTTGAAAAATATCTCTGCAGACTCTGCAAGTACTTAGGGGGAGCATGGACAGCATAATATATCTTAAAGGGGGAGAATATCTTGATCCGCCCTTTGCCCTTGATGTCAAAGGGGGAGGGTATTTTGGTGTTGCTTGATATCTCAAACAGGTTCTACAACTTGAAGTAATCAACACAAATATGGTTTCCATCAAGTCCAAAGGGAGATATTGTTAGCATTATGATACAGGTGTTGTCCTTGATGGAAACTCACTCATAGGTCTGCTCATATTTGATAAAGGGAAACTCACATTGTAACAGGTCAATTCAACGGTAATAGGGTTGGAACAAAGGTCTACTAATTATAATCAGGAAGTTGAAGGAAGAGGATGTTTTTAGATATTTTAAGTTGTATACGCAAGTTCACCTTATCAAAGAAGCGTATACACACAGGTTCACAGGAAAAAAAGAGTGTATACGTATGCACACACTTTCACAAGAGGAAAAGTGCGTATGGGTTGGAAATTCAAGATTAAAGAATACCAAGGGTCAATACCATGGTATTAGCTCACAATATTGAGCAGAGTACTGACTATTTGATCTCGTCCAAGAATACCATAGGTTCTAAGTGTTGTTTTGGTCTGAGGTATAGAGAAAGGCAAAAAACTATATAAGGAGGAGAAGATCAAAGGGCCAAGTGTGCAAGTGAAAGGGTTTCTCAGGAATACTTCTATCTGAAGTACATTTTATGTTACAAGGGCTATGATTATGATATTCTAAAATATTGTGTGCACTTTGAATTTAATGTTGGATAAGGATCATGAGACCTCAAATGAATTATCATTGAATGATCTGATATTGGTTGGGCTATATATCATTTCTTACACATGTTTTATAATTTAAATGTCATGGTCTGGGTATGTCTGAAATCTTGAATAGCAGAGAGGTTGTAAGTTGGTATTTGCAGATATATACGTTGGTTCGCCTTGGTGAAGGCACACGTATACATGCTGGTTCGAAGCTTCCAAGTAGTGTATACAAAAGAAAATCATGTTATTCAGAAATGATTGATCTATCTTATCAGTGTTACTGATTTACTGTTGTTTGTTAATGATGTCTTCTTAGATCTGAAAGTAGAAATGAATGCATAAGGAGATTGAGTCTGATTGATTGATTGATTAATTGAGAAGGGTGATCTTTGCTGCTGACTATCTAGATCTCTGAATTTTGATAGTAGATGTTTATAATATCACTGGTCGGTAAAGATTTGATTCAAAAGTTTTATGTTTCAGTGGAATTGGAGGTATACGCGGGTTTCGTTAAAGGAAATGATGTATACACCCATGGTGTGTTCATTAAAGTAGTGTATGCATTATGAAGTGTGATTCTTGAGGTTGCAACTAGTTCTGAATGATGATTCAGGTTTCTGGGTTTTGGTGATAGTGGTTTGACTATTCAGATTGACTGATTGTTGGTTGATGCAGTTATTATTATAGAGTTTGAGCTTCAAAGTTTCTAAAGTGTCCAGTGTGAAAAATTGATGAAATGAGGCCTTCATATTGTATTGTTGTGCACCAGGAGCATCCAGTCTAAAAATTTATGAAACGTGGTCCCTGGAAGAAGAGAGAAGGTTGTAGTCCTATGTAAGTCAGCACCTACATACTAGAAAACATATTGGCTAGTACAAGAGCTAGGGGGTTGTAGCTCCCTTCTAATAGAAGCTGGAGAATGAGAGAAGGTTGTAGCCTTCTGTAGGTGGGTGCCTGTATACTAGTATGAGTCTGCACTAGTACAATATTGTATGCATATGTTATTTATATTAAAAAGAAGACAGAGATGACAGCAGCAGGTGGTTTTTCTCCCGCATTGGTTCCACCTTAAATCTTGGTGTTCATGTGTGTTGCTTGTGTGTAATGGTTTATTATTTTATTACTACACATAGTTATTGTATAATAAAGTACTAATGCATTGATTAAAGATCAATTAACCAAATCATAAGTTCTCTGGGTATACGTTGGTTTCTTTAATCACAGTTGTGTGCACATGCAAGTTCACTTCTCTGAAGTAGCATATATAAATCTAATTGGGAAATGAAAAATTATTGAAGTGTAAATACTGATTCACCCCCCTCCCCCCGCCCCCAATTAGTCTTATTTCCAACAACTCAATGATGCTTCATGACTTCGACTGGATCATTTGATGACTAGACTCATGGTGATGTCATATGGTGACTGTCAAACTTATGACATCAACTGTGACTATAAGTTCAACTTATTCAAACTAAAAATTAAGAATATTCGAAGACATTTAACAAATAAAAAACTATTGAATCTAACATGTGTATCCAAAGATCTTTCCCTAGGATATCAAGTCCCATTCTTGGAGTGTTTTGGATTTGGGAATATAGAAAAAAATAATAAAAAATAGAAATTGTATTTTTAATTAGAAAAATCTAAAAACTGCCAGGTAGTCATTCCAATCTAGCCAAAAATAAATTCATACTCACTAAGGTCCTGTCAAAAAATAAATACAAATATATAGTAATATAAGTTTATTGTGCAAAATTATGGGTTAATACCAATTCATATCCACCCTTGCTTTGTATCTCACTGTTCAACACAAGTTAAGTACATTGCTACTCAAGTTTTGAAGTGAGAGGAAAACATTTCTTTTTAAAACATAGATATATCTTAGAATTGAAATAGACAAAAACTTTTCATTATAAAAACATAGAGATATCTTGGAATTTAAATAGAATTTGTATGTACTTTGTTTTTAGGTTCATCCAAAAGAGGATTTTCATATCAATTGCATCTTTCACGATGGTTCTAATGTTGAGAAAACCCTCACAACCCATCTTTACCATTATCTTTTCTTTGCGCAGACTCATAGTCTTTTTAGAGAATCTAGAATTAGAGTTATAAAAGAGGTTATTAGAACTGCTTCTATCCATGTGGCCATATTTTCCCTGAATTCGAGTGGTGTCTCAATGAACTCATCTATATCTTAGAGTTCGAGGCTCCACTTATATCTGCATTTTACAATGTCGTCCAGATTGACCTTCAGTGGACACAAAGGCAACATAGAGTGTATTCTAAGGGCATGTAAACTAGAAGAGAAGAAAACATAGGACTCTGAAGTTATGGAAGAGAAGTTGCGACATGATTCCACAATGTTTCAGAATTTGAGAGAATCCTTTTCTACTATTGCAAATATGAGTGGGTTAGATCTCTAGGAGATGTGTAACAGGTGAGAACCCTAGAAATATGATTTGTTTTATGCATAGCTACATGGCATTTCAATATGTATTTCTAACTCAATTTCTCTACATTGTTGTGAATAACTAGTGAGCTCATTGCAAATATTGTTTAATGTGTGTTGGAAAAGGTTAAAAGACATCGTGTGAGCCAATAACTCGATATCTCATTGGTTTGAATGAAGGGAGATAGTTTTGAAGAAAAGGTATTATAAAACCAGTTGAGCGGAAAATTCCAGGTATAAGTTCTCTTCCTACTTTTTGTATTTTAATTTATTGTTTTTTGTTTCTCTGTTTTCATTTTAATTATGAAATAATATAATTCTTTCATTAATAGAATGACTAAAAAAATTAATATATGTATAATGTAGTATTTTAAATTAATAAATAGCTAAATATTTATTCTTTTGTTTTATCATGTCGACCTCACTGACCTTTGGGAGGGAACATATAGTGTATTCTAAGGGCTCGTGCAAACTGGAAGAGAAGAAAACATACAAGTCTAAAATTACGGAAGAGAAATCGTGGCATGATTCCACAATGATCAAAAGTAGAGAGATTTCCTTTCCATTGTTGCAAATATAAATGGGTTAGAAATATATGGGACATGTAATGGGTGAGAACCCTAGCAACATGGTTTTTTTATGCATAGCTACATGGTATTCAGCATGTATTTCTAACTTTGTTTCTCTATATTGTTGTGAATAACTAGTGATGAGTGTGAGCTCATGTAAAAGATTGTTTATCATATTAAAAATAAATTGCATACTTTATTTCCTTTAATTCAATTTTTACAACACATGTCTTCTCCTACTTGAAGTTAAATTGCCTTCACACATATCATTTTTTAGTAATATAACGACTTTCACTTCACACTTAGTGAGAAAACTTCTTGATGTTAGCATTGGAATCATCGACTTAAAAGAAAAAAAAATCAATTCAAATGCAGCCTCATACTGACCATAGTTAGTAGGTTTGAATTCAAATTGGATTAGAGAAGGGAAAATTTTATTTCTAAATTAAAATTTGATAAGATATAAATCAAGTCATTTATTTTCTTTATATCAATTTTTACAACACGTCTTCTCCTACTTCGAATTAAATTGCCTTCACACATCCATTTTTTTTAAATATAGCAATTTTTTCTTTGCACTGAGTGAGTAAATGTTTTGATGTCAGCATCCTCAAGTTGAAAAAAACATTTAAATTAAAATTTAGTCTCATACTAACCATAGTTAGCAAGTTTGGATTTGCATTTAGATTGGATTAGAGAAGGGAAAATTATATTTCCAAATTCAAATGCGATAAGACATAAAAGAATATTATCTACTAATAAATTCAAATATATATATATATATATATATATATTTTTTAAATACTATAAAAATATTATGGTTGAATAAGATATTTTTTTGGAATAGGGCTTTTAGAATGTGGATGGGTAAAGATTCAAACTTCATAGAATATTAAAATATTCTTAATTGTGTCGAGAGGTGCATTCTACAACTCGATATGAGGTCGATGTGTGATTCTATCAATGATCAACTTCTAGTCAACATGTGTCCCTTTAAAAAAAATATTCACTATATAAAAATACAAATCTAGATATAATAAAAGATAACAATGAATATACATGTTTGGTTATTTTTTATAATAACAATTAGTAATATTACAACCTAGTCTAAAGGAGATGTAAAATCTTTCATTTTGGCTCATAAATAAGATATTTCGATAACCATGTGAAGTAACATGATTTTATAACAAATTTAAGAGAGATAAAGTAATAAAAAATAATAAAAAAATCTTATCTTTGAGTGTTAAAAATGTATAATTTTTTATTTTTTTTTAATTTCACACACAACTTAAAGGAAATTATTTAAATATCAAAGCCAATTAATACATATTAATATAGTTTCATATATATATAAAAAGAAAGAAAAATTTGTGTATGTGATATTATATATATATATATATATATATATATATATATAATATATAATATATATCTATATATATATATATATATATATATATATATATGCTAATCATAATAAATAATTTCAATATGCAAAGAGAACTAATTAATTGAAAGTAAAAAGTTTAATTAATTGATAAAATTAATAAAGAGAGATATAATTCATTTAATTTTTTAATATAAAATAGGTTGTATTTAAAATATTAATAAATTGACAAAAACATTTTATTATGTACAATGTAGTTGATAAATAAATATCTTGCTATCACGTTAAATAAAAATATTTTAATATATCATAGTTCAAAAAATAATAAATATATATATATTTATTTATTATTTATTATATAAAGTAATTGAAGAAAAAATAATTCTCATGGCTAAAAAATTTCAAATAATCTCAATTTCAAGTTTACGCTATGTAGATTACACAATCCAAGTGCCTAAGGGAGTTTCAAGGCTTTAAATCAATTTTTACTTTCAAAAATGCAATTTCAACAACGCAAAATTTCACATGGTGTGCATGTGTGTGTGTGAATTAGAATATATATTTTGAGGGTTTCATGGTCATGGGAAATTCGAGGGGTCTACAACGGCATTTTCACCTGAAGATGAGAATAATTTGGAATTTTCCCTAAGCCACTACCAAAATCCAACTATAGTTTAGGCTAGGTTTCTCTTGTCTCCAAGTTATCTAGGCTGGAGGTCAATGAACAATATATAACAAAAGAGGGAAAAATGATGAACACTATTGACTACGGGTATGATTCCAGTGGTTTTCACCTCATTTGGATGGAGACGCCACATCAAGAAGATGTGTTGGCAGCATGGAGTGCAATTGGCCCTAGGAGCCCTAATAATATCCCTCTTCTATAGCCTCAAGGGATGGATCTGTCCTTTGGAAATACTGACACCTCTTAAGGTTCCAATGCGAACTAGTTCAAAACCTTCCTTTCGTACTAGAATCACAAAATTTATTAGGTGGAGGAGCCTCTACTTAGACATAACACAATGAAAAAAAATATTAATTATTAGGTCTTTCTTGTGGTGTTTCTAACGTTTGTAAGTCACCACAAACCGGGCTATTTTGGGATAATTTGGATTTTTCGCAAATAGAGGGTTTATTATTAGGATTTTTTAGTGAAGGGTTTAATTTCGGTTTAGAGCAAGAGTTGAATAATGAATTGTTTTATAATCCCTCCCATGGGTTTGGTGAAGAATTGGTGAGGGAATTCCTCAACAACAAGCCGAATTTAAAGGGGGAAAAGAGCATAACTAGGGGTTTGAGAAATGAAAATCACAAGTCAGTGGAAACCCTAGGGGAACAGGAGGCATCAGAAGGTCTGCAATGATCGAGGAATAAAAGGAAGACTGACAAGTGTGCCAAGATATAAGGATGATTTGAACCTATTTTTGGGGGAATATATACATTTCGGGGATGTAATGGAGACGGTGGAAAAAATAGTAGTGGGTCAGGCTAGAGGAAGGGTTTTTTTAACAAAGATCTTGAGGAATTGGGTGGAGAAGGAATGAAAAAAAGATCTAGACCAAATTCAAAATATTAGTACCTTGTCTTGGGGTCATTTTATGTTTAAGTTCAATACTCCAAAAGTGGTTATTTGGGTGCTTGGAAAAGCTTGGAGTATTAATTCCTCTCTAGTGATGATGAAGCACTAGAATAAATTGTTTGATGATAAACGAAAGAATTTGGAAAATTCCCATGTCCGAGTAAGGCTCCCAGACTTGCCTCCACAACTGTGGATGAAGAATATTTTTAGAGATGATGGGAACAAACTAGAGTCCTTCTTAGATGTTGATATGTCATTTGAAGAAACTGAGAAGATGGTTATGGTGAGGATATATTGTCATTGTGATCAACACCCTACAAAAGTTTTTCTAGCACTTGAATTTTGGAGCCTATTAAGGATCTTACGATTTGTCACTTTATGGTTACTCCATGACCATTTGATGTTTTGTAAATAATTCAAGTCTTCTTCTTGGTTTAAAATTATCGAGTCACTTGCACTCACATGCATAGTCTTTGCCGATTTCATGAGAACACTTCCTTTATGCAAGCTTGAACATGCATAAAATTGTCCATCAAGACAGTGCCTGTGTAATGTTCAACTCATGATGATAGTCAATGCCTTCTTTTATTGATAATAGCCCTCACTTTGTTTCGTTTGTACTTTTGTTTTGGTGAGTTTTCTCATCTAACATTTTTTATGCATTTTTGCCTCCACTAGTTTCGCTTTCACATCCGTAACTATCCCTTCTACTTTCTTTTTTCAGTTTCATAAGTGGCGTTTTCATATTATATTCACTCTATCATGTGTCACTTTTAAGGTCGTTCACATTTTGCAGCTTGTGTAGTCTTATGTTTTCCTCATGTACTAGGTGTCACTTTTATGATTTTCACTCTTGCATGTGTCACACCTTTTAACATCACCAAAGTTAGTTCTAGTGCACTCCTCTGCATTATATGGTCTTACATATCATTACAATATGAACTAGACACATTCCTACATCTTAGAGCACCTTTCAATCACAATCATCACAATTTTCATAACTTGTGTTCTAAGTGTCATAATGTGTCGTTTCAACTGTAGCACTTAGAAGAAAGTGTCACTTTGCTATCATTTTAAAGTGTGGTTGTTATTCATGAGTCTTGTGTATCATCCTAACTTGTATTGATAGTTTTATGTGTGTGATCCAAGTTTCAGTCATGTCTGGATGCATTTGCCTCTTTTACTCTGTCGATCCCACACTTAGCTATTTCAGAGCCCTTCTTGCTCCTTAAGTTCAATACAAGTTGTAAATCCTTCAACCCTCTTATTTAGTGCATATCTCAACTTATGCATAAGCCTCAATGATGTAATCCTACTCCCAAAGGTTGGTGTAATGGGTCCCTCTCAAGATTACCCCAAATTTCTTGCACATTATGATCCTTCTATGGGCAGTCACTTGACCCTTCTTGCTTATACTGACTCACTACAATGAATTTTGGTCAATTTTTCCTTTCATGGTACATAGAGAATTCCTAGCTTATAGTATAAACCTCTTTCCTCCTTTTTTATAGAGGCAAAACATACAATGTAAAGATCCTTCTATCCTCCCAATGTAGTGAAAACCCTCCTAGGTGAAGTGACTTCATTCCTATGGCCTACCTCAATGAAAAGAACACTAAAAATGGTCAAGTACCCACTATTGGGTCAAAATTCATTAGCCTAGTATGAAAAGTGCATTAAAAAAACATTGAATCCTTGTTGAATAAAATTGTGGTTTCCCTCAATCTCCTCTTCCTAAGCTTCCCAAATGCACACTGCACCTTATCTTGGCTTAACCTATTCCTCTAGAGTGCATGGCATAGTATGGAAGGTTAAATGGAGCCTCCTCTCTTCCTTTGACCAGTCAAACTGCACTCTCTTAGAAGTCTTCTTTCCCTTTGAGTGCATAGTGCAGTTGTAAAGGCTGAACTTTTCACCTTTGGCCCTTCCCAATGCACTCATGAGCCCTAAGCATTTCTTTGACCCTTTCTTTGAGCACATGGCATAGTATTCAAGGTTGAAGGATGCCTCCCCTCACCTTTGACTAGTTAAATTGTGCTTTTAGTCTTTCGTCTATTTTCTTTGGAGCACATGGTGCAACCACGAAGCATAAAGCTTTCCACCTTGTCCCTTCAACTTCCCCCACTATGTTGGACCAAGGAGAGATCTTCCTCATAGTTAATGGAACAATAAAAATGAACATTGGAGCCCTCATAATCCAATGATGATTTTGACTGTGCCCTCTTAATCAATCCTTCTTCTTCTAACCCTCTCACAAGCCTATCATAAGTAGATCTTTCCATGAGCTAGGTGGTGATAGAATAGATGTTTTTAAGACTGATCTTGCCCTATCATGAGTTATTTGCATTCACAAGAGTACCTTCTAAGCATGATAAGGTGATACTTAAGAGAAGATAGCAAGGAAAAATCATGAAGAAAAACTTGCATAGAAGAAGCGCTAAGAGAACTATCATGAAGACATGAAGCAAATCATGGACCGAGACAAAAAAAAAAAAGACAATGTATGATGACTCATAGGATTCTGATATGAATCAAAGACCCTTTAGAGGGTGAATATGAGCAACAAAGTGGATCCTTCACGAATATGAAGCATAGATCACATATATCATGAAGAATCCAAGATGAAGTAGCAGGGAAAACAACTTGGCATTGCCACCTCATCATGAAGTCCATGTCACCATTTTTAAATTGTAACTTGTACAAGTTTCATCATAATGGTAAATATGTTTCCATGTGTTATGCCACACCATCATGTGGAATGTGATGATGTATATTAAAGGATAAGGACAAAATTTAATGTGTGAAAATCCAAGTCATATGTGGAATATGTAAAGTCACTTAGTTATATATGGACAAAATTTCTTTAGGAGAAGTCCAAAATTCATTAGACATCCAAGCATTATTTAGAAGTCCAAAGGACACATTAGAAGTCCAAGAGTCATGAGGGTAATTCAAGAGTCATGGTGATATGAAAGGTAATTCCCCTTATTATAAAAGCAACCTCATAACTCAAGCAAATGGATTTTTGGAGGCTTAAGCTTTGGAGTGTTAGTCTTGGCTTCTCTACTTGACATAGAAGAGAAAAATAATTTTTGGAGAAGTGAGAAGTGACTTAATGTTCCACTATTGGAACTAGTGTCTCATCATTGTAACTGTTTACTTGGATCTTTCACGTTATAAGTGAAGCTCGATGAGCCAACACATTTTCATGCATGTATTGTGAAGGTATTAGGACTATTATTTGGATGTTTTCTATATATATTCAGATCACATTTACTAAGGAAATTGAACTATTTTGGTGGCCTCGATACTTATCTTCTTGAGGGCGTGTTATATGTGTTTTAATGATCGTTGTGTCTAAGTGAACTATTTTTTTTGGATAACTAGAGAATCTTTCTTTGCTCATGTGTCTCTCTTAGGTTAGTACTATTACTTCCTTCTAGAGGCTCACTTTTGTCTTCCCCCTCATGAAGGTATCCTTTTACACATTATAATCAATGTTTCACAATTTAAACTTACTTTCTTGTTCAATGGTTATGTATATAATCCCTTGTGTTATTCATTGAAACTAAGGTGAACCTTACAGTTATGATGGTCTATTTGATATCCAAATGAGGCTCCTACTCCAAACGATGTGAGGTATAATTTAGACTTCACATTGAGGAGACCCCTCGTATGTTGGCAATATCTAGCACCATCAACAAAATCCTTGTTAATATGGATTCACGTGAGGGTTTGTTTGTTGAGAATAACCTTTGATATTAATGTTATTCCCATATAAAGACCCTTGATTATGAATGCATTCCCTTCAGGTGTCTCAAGTGCCAAAAATATGGACATATCATGGAATTATTCTCTCCCATTTAATGGAAAGAAAGGGAGAAGGGATTCACTCTTAGGAATACAAGAGGAATGTAATGGGGAGGAAAACGGTTGACAAATGGAGAACCATATTAAGGATAAGAAGGTTAATCTTAGGGAGCCTATGCACATGGACGAGGATGATGAAGCTATGGGCAAGGCATCATTAGAGAAAAGGATGAACGAGTCTCTAGTTGGTGATCCCTCTTCCTCTGGTGCTTCTATGTCAGGTGATTTCTTTATTTCACTTCCTTTATCATGTTTAATTAGCTATTTGTTTCTCTTTTGATGTGGGATTGGATGACTCTTATACTTCTCAACCTTTATCACATGTTTCTCCCTCACTTGCTTTGATATCCTACACTATTCCTCCTCTTCTCTCTAATGGCCCCTTTGTTATCTATTCCTTCTTTAGGCATGGAACCATATTCTGGCCCTAGCCCTCAGAATAACCCCCAGTCTACCAATAAGAAGGGGGATTAAATATCCTATGAGGGGGGAATCAACCCCTCTATCCTAGCCCCAATTTGTGGAAGTGTTAGGGGAATAAAATCTCACATTAAAAAAAAATATGGCCAGTTTGGATGTGGTGGCAGGAAGACATAGGTGCATTGTAGGGGCGGTAAGAGTGGTGAAAACCCCAACAAAATTTTCTCAATGATATTTCTTTTCTTTAATTGTTGGGATTTAGCTAGACCATCTAAAAAACTAGTTTTGAAGGGGCTTGTCTCTTTCGTTCAATTGGAAATTATTTTTCTTCATGAGACCTTGGATGATGGTGAAAAGGTGGTTGGTGTTTTGGAGTCTTTATTGTCTAAATGAAGTATCATGGCATCAGATGCTAGAGGTAGATCTAGGGGCATGGAAATTGATTTTAACCAAAATTACATTAAATATATTGGTTTATGGGGATATGAGATGATTCTGTGGGATGATATTTTCTTTGTTGAGTCATGGAAGGAACTCAAGACAAAAAATATTTATGGGACATGTTAGTACATAAGGAATTTTTTGGATCTGCTGATGAATAAATATATTATTCATGCTAAAAATATGGTGGTGGGAGGTGATTTGAATTTTTCTATTGGTTTTTCTGAAATATGGGGTAGTTTTCCCATATGGATACTTTTTCTAATTACTTCAACCACTTTTTGATGGATCATAAACTTTGTGATGTGGATTTGATCAAGTCTGAACCCACTTGGAGGGAAAAAATATTAGGGGAAGCTATGGTGGAAAGGAGAATTGGTTAGTTCCTAATGTCTAAAGATTTGATGGAAAGGACTCCTCTATTCAAGCAAGGGTTCAAGTCAGGTGGTGATTCTGATCATCACCCCATTTTTCTCAAGCTAAAAGGGAACATAAAAAACTTAGTAGTCCCTTCAATTTTAATGCTTCATGGCTCAAAGATGCAACATTGCATAACGACATCTCTAATACTTGGATTCTAATGAGGGGGTTCCTATAGTAGTCTCATTTATAAAGAATCTAAAAGAGGTGAATAAATCCATGATCTAGTGATCTAATCTCAAAAGGCAATAGGAGAAAAACACAAAGTTTTTCAAAAATTTTACTAAGGGGTGCAAAGTTCAAAACACCATCTTGGTTATATATAATATGGATGGGAGCATATATTTATCCTTTGAGGACCTTGCTAGGCTGGGAAAAAACCATTTCAATGATCTTCAGAAGACCCCCATTGAGGTATCCATTGCTGAAATTATTTTGTTGTCTCAAACTTTTCCTAGATTTGTTGAAGTTTATGACAATCAAAAATTCATGGCATCAATTATTGATGTTGAACTTCAAAGGTTTCTTCACAACTTTCAATTGGATAAAATCCTAGGCCTAGATGGTTGGTATGTGGAATTTTTCTTGCATTATTCAATATTTTGGGGGTTGATATCTTAAGGTCAATTTATGATTCTCAACTTACTAGGAAGATGCTTGAATCATTTAACACGACCTTTATCGTTTTCATTCCCAAATTAGAGGATCCTCAATCATTTGATGATTTATGTCCTATTTAATTATATAATTTCATATATAAATTTATTACTAAGATTATTGCAAATTGACTCAAACGAATCCTTTCTCAGAATGTATCAAAAGAACAGTTCATTTTTTTGGAGGGCAAGAAGATACATGAAGCCATCAGAGTCACTCAGGAAGGACTCCACAACTTAAAATCTGGGAAAATTTCAGGGTTGGTGATCAAAATTGACCTATAAAAATTTGATGACATATTTAGTTGGATTTATATATGACTTCTCCTTATGCATATGGGAGCTAAAGTACCCTTTATTAGTTGGTTTATGAGTTGTATTACCACAGTGTCATTGTAGTACTTAATAATGGATTAGCCTCGACTTTCTTCCACACAAAATTTCCTTTAACAAGGTAGTACCATGTCTCCTCTTTTATTTCTCTTGGTTGTAGAGGGACTTAGTAGGTTATTACATGAATAAAAATGAAGGGGTTCCCTAAGATCCAATCGAGTGGCCGATGAGCTAATGATCAATCTTCTATTTATAGATGACATATTTTTTTTGTGATAGATCAAGGCATGACCTAGAATCCATCCAAGAGGTGCTTTCTTTGCTTTGAAAGGATACTAGAATGCAAGTCAATGTTTGTAAGCCTACTCGCTCTCCTCTTGGCCTATCCAAGGATGAATTAATGAATATCCAAAAAAAAACGTTTTTATCTAAAACTTTTGATTATGGCCTAAAATACTTGGGCTTCCACTTAAAACCCAATGACTACAAAAAGGATGATTGGACTTGGATTATCACAAAGATTGAAATAAGATTGAAGGTTTGGATTTTGAGGTTGCTATCCAGAGTGGGCAAGCTAGTTTCCACTTTTAAACTCTATAAATGATCCCAAAACTCTCCCTCTACTTTTCGACACTATGGCACATTCTATTTTTATCAAACACTATGGGGTATCAATTTTTTTCTTATTTATTTTTTGTTTTTTCTAACAGAACAATTAGTTATGATTTTAGGAGTATTGCCAATGCCCAACTTCCTCATGGCATAAATTTGAAATTATAGTGAACCACGATCTTATCCAAGTTTCATGGTATGAAACCATAAAGAAATAAAGTGAATTTAGAATTGAATAAGGGTATTTTTCTCTCCACCCAATCATAGGAAATGATGTGCTACAATGTTTCTCCTAGCGAGCTATTCTTGAGCTAAATTCTTAATGCCTTGAGATAAAACTAAACTCGTGTATCTATTACACAATTTTCATATGATATTTGGCATAAAAATGAATACCACTCTCCTTCATATATAGGAAAAACTTATTCTTTATCCTTTACATTTTTTATTAGGCTCATAAACATTTCACGAAAAGACAATGTTGCTAGGTATGCATAGCAAAAGGGATTCATTACCTGATCTCCAAAGTCCCTCAGAACTCCACTCTTCGGTGATTTATGTGCCACACACAAGTAAGAGCATTCTCAGTCCTTAGATCCATCTACTCCAAAGAAAAAAATGTTGCAACACATTCACTTATACCCACATAAGATATCACTCACAACTCTTAGCCAGTAATGAGGTATGAAATTCTCTAGGTTCTACCACCAATTCTTTCCAATTCAAATTTCCGAGTGAGGGAAAATAATGAATAAGAATGGAATAGGTTAAAAAGTTGAAGGAAGAAGAACCTATTGATTTGATTCCAAATCAATGTCTCTTTCTTGATTAGTATACATTGTGGTTTTAGTTTGAATGCTCCTTCAGGTTCCACTTGGATCATAACCCAATAAATAACATTTTAGAATAATAAAGATACTTTTTAAGAAAAGATACACGAAATACATCACGAGCTTTAATGTTTGGAGCTAAGGAAAGTATGTAATCCACTATCCCAAATATTTAGTGAGGTTCTAATTTGACATTAGTTCCCATTCTCAAGAAACTTCTCTTTAGCTTAATATAAAGATACACATGATCTCCAACTTTGAACTCTTTGTGAACTCTGTTTGTCTCTACATAGCTCTTTTGATGATCTTTAGTTTCCTTGAACCTTTATTTGATGAATAAAACTTTTTACCCCATATGTTATAACATATTGGGTCCAAGAATATCTCTATCCACTGGATGATCCAAAATAATGGGTGTATTACATATTTTTTTCCATACATTGCTTCAAATGGATTCATATTTCATGATTCTTGATAGAAATTAATATAAGCAAACTATACCAATGGGAAATAGCACTCTCATTCACTGTCTACTCATTACATATATACAAAGAATGTCTTATAAAATCAATTTTGTCCTTTTTATTTGTCCATATACTTAAGGATGATAAGTTGTACTAAATGCTAGCTTTTCCCAATCCATTCAAACATTTTTTTTTCCAAAATATTGACGTAAATTTAACATCTCTATCAAACACAATTGTCTTTGGCATGCCATGCAACTTGAAGGTTTCTTTCATAAATGTCTCAATAATATCAATTTTTTTTGTGATTGTAATTCATTGGAATAAATCGAGTCTCTTTGCTTAAATTTTCCACCACAACCATGATAGAATCATATTGTTTACTTGTCTTAGGAAATATGGCGATAAAATCCATGGTTATAGTCTCCCATTTCTACTCCAAAATCGGAAGAGGTTGCAACAAACCTAGTAGATGGTTATGTTCAACCTTGACTTGTTGACATTCCAAGCATCTAGAAATGCACTCAACAATCTCTCTCTCTCTCTTCATTTCAAGATAACAAAAACTCTTCCTTACTTTTGTTATAATTTTTTTATATTCGAGTGATTGAAATATGGTTGTTAGTGCAATTCAACCATGATAAACTTTAATTCCTTGGAATTTGGCACATAAAATATGTTATTACATAACAATAGTCCATCCTTTGTTAGTTAATATCCCACACAACCTAAGCCTTTTTTTTCCTTATTGTAGACATTCCTTAATTTTCTTATAGTATTCATCATGTTGTAAGGCATCTTTTATCATAGATTTCAAGCTAGTTTCAATGAAACTCTGTTGTTGCAATTCATTTCTCTTGCAAACTTGAACTTAGAGCATCTACCACATGATTTTCATTACCTTTTATGTGCCTAATTTTGAAGTCAAATTCATTGATTAAAGCTAGCCACCCAGCTTTCCTAGATTTCAAGCAAGGTTTGTCAAAGAAATATTTCTGTATACTATGATTTGACATTAAGATAAATCTACTCCCAAGTAGATATGTCACCACATTTTGAGTGCATGAAAATTTGTTTCTAGCTCTAAATCATGAACCACAAAATTTGTCTCATGTTCATTCAATTTTCAGGATTGATAACTTATCACATACCCATCTTGCCAGAGAACTCCACTAAGTCCTTCCTTGTAACCATCAATGCATACTAAAAATTATTTTCTTGTGTTCATGAATTTTAACACAAGTCCATTCGTAAGTAAGTATTTGAGCTACTAAAAACATTCTTCACATTAAAAAGATGTATTATTTTCTAGGTATGAAAAGGGATGTGGAAAAGTACTTTTCCATATGTTTAGAGTGTCAACAAGTAAAGGTGGAGTGTAGGCATCTGGTGAGATTGCTACAACCAATCTCCATTCTAGAGTGGAAGTGGGAAGTCATATTAATGGATTTCATTACTAGACTGCGAAGGACATCTAAGTAACATGATACCATAATCGTGGTTGTAGATAAGTTGAGCAAGGTAGCTCATTTTGTAGTTGTCAATTATACCTACAGAGTAAGTCATATTGCTCAAATTCTCATGAAATCAGTGTTTGAGCACATGATGTACCAAAGAATATTATTTCATATCGAGATCCTATATTTACTTCAAAGTTTTGGAAATCATTGTTTTTCAGACTTGGAACTAAATTGGCATTTAGTACAACGTATCATCCTTAAATGGATGGGTAGATTTAAAGGGTCAATAGAGTGTTGGAATATGTGCTTGAAATGTACGTTATGCATTTGCCTAGGAGGTGGCAAGATTTTCTACCTTTTTGCAGATTTTTCTTATAACAATGGGTACCAGGAATCATTAAAAATGAGTCCATTTGAGGCTCTATATGGGAGAAAATGTAACACACCTATTAACATGTAATAGGAATATTCATGTTAATTTTCATATTATACTCATGTTGTGTCATGCTGACAAAATTAACAGATTACTCGTGGAAGGGGGCATCATTGATAGAGACTACAACATGGGAAATTTCCCATCTTATGTTGTCAAAACTACCATTGTGCCACAAATGTGTGACAAGGAGCCCTACTATGATAGGAATGTTGACATTATAGATTGAGAATGTGATAAAGATCCTCTATATCATTAAACAAGTAAATAGGACTTTGCATGGAGCTTTGGGAACTAGATGGGACCAAGGACCTAAGTTTGAGTGCACCCTTTAGGAGTGCCACGTGTCTGGATAACAAAATCCTGACATCACCATAGACCACAGGAACGTGTGGAGAATCAATAGTGTCAATCCAAAGTGTGCCTTGGAGGTAACGGGACTTGGAAAATAGATAGATGGCATGTAATCAAAATCCTCTCCATTAACGCCAATATTTTCGTCTTGTCATGGAGGTCAAAGTTGGTTGTGTTGAAGTGGTAAAGCCACGCACTAACAGAACCCACAAGAGAGGAAATGTTCCCTGCCACTTGACATGAATATTGATGTCGCATTGTGGGGGTTTGGGACCATGATTACATTAAAGAAATAACGTGCAGTGACATGAAGGCACTATGGTGTGATGATGCAGTGGGACCAAGTTGGCCATGGTAGATGTGAAAAGTCCATGTAGGCACTTGGATACCATGTGGTGAACCTTGTCAATGTGGAAATATTTTCGGGCCCAGAAATAAAGTGGGAATAAATATCAGTCCAATGGTCAAACCGAGGAAAAGTTTATATCACTAGAAATATCTTAACATGTTGAATGCGATGTTGTAGGCCAAAGTTAATTATGCTAACTTTGGTAATTGAGGAATTTAACCCCACTTCCATGAGGATATAATGGAGTTTGGGTTAACTGAAGTTAAAACCTTCCATTTAGATGGGATTATTACTAGGGTTGGTAGGGAGGATTACAAAAAAGTGGAGGAATCAACTCATAGGACCACTTTTACCATTGGGGTCTGAAACCTTCCAAGAGCAGTTTAAGGTATAAAACAATATTTTTGGGGTAAAAATTTTTCATTTAAGTGTAAAATCTTTTGTTCTATTCTATACAAAAATACCTTTACAATGGTGTGAGAATTACCTCAATCAGAGTTTGTATGCAAAATTTATGCCACTAAAAATTTGACTTTCTTGTTTTGACCGCAATAATTCGAGAGGATGCCACTTCAACTCCCATTATTCATGAAAAAGGGGCTAGTCACATTATCATGATGAAGAATACTATATGAGGTTCAATATTATAACTCTAGTTAAGAGTTGAAGGAGTCAAAACTAACCACTAGTAGGCTAGCGAACTGTGTTATAACCGAGCCACCAAGAGGAAAAGGGGTTCAATTCTATTCTAGTGCATTTTTTTTCCATAGAAAAAGAGAGTAGAAGAGAAGGATAGATAAATAAAATAGAGAAAAATTGAGCATTGTAGAAACCCACGAGCCATAGGCCTCACTTCTTTGTACTTGCATACATTTTCAATTCAAAGAAAGGGAGCAGAGCAACCTCACCTTCCAGCTAGGCTTTCTCTCAAAAGGAAAACTCGATATATAGCTTGTGTCAATTTTTGTTTGCAAATTTTTATTTTCTTGTTGTATATTTTTTTCATAATTATAATTTGTGTTTATATAGAATAAACAATAATTAATAGATCCAAAAATCTAAGGAAAATAAACCCTCATAATGTAGATTTCAGATTTTATAATATATTTTAGTAGATTTGTTAAGAAGAATTTTCATGTGGAATATCCATGGTAGTTTATGGTTCATGTTGTATCAACATAGTTTTCTCTAGGTATATTGTGGGGAGTTGCGTGGGATCCATGTCAATTAAGACGAAAGTCACAAAACATTAGTCATGGCCAAGAAATTTGTGAATAACCCTCCTAATCCCTCCAAGGAGAGGTTTTCATGAAAAGAAGCACAAGTTGTAGATATAAAATTTATTGTGAGCCTCCTCATGGAATCCCTAACCAATAAGATCAATATTCAAAGAATAATGGGGTTCCCCAATTAGAGGGGAGATCAAGATATCAAGAAGAAATAAAGGAGTCGAAGAAGGAACCCAAAAAAAATTAACCTAGTTTAAGTGATGTGAACCATTCATAATCCCTATGTTGTACCTCTGAGATGATAATGGTAAATTGATCATGCCAGAGCGTCTAAGATATTTGTTTTCGGGTTTTGGGTTTTGGGTTTTTATGGAGGATCAACACATAAAACAAATTATAAGAATGATGTATTTAACCCTTTAGATAGTACTAATAGATAATCAAAGGGTTGTTATTTAACTCCACACAGTGATTTAAATTGACAAGATGTACAGAAAGAACAGTAAGGAGATATGATTACTTTAAATTTCAGATAGAAAGATAAATCATCATAAGTGGGAAAACCTTTAACCAATGTTCGAAAGTTAAACAAAATATGCTTAAAAGTACATAAGATACTAACAATTTTATGATTTAGAGGGAGCCTTTTAGACAAACAATCTAATATCTCAATCTCTTTATATTAATAATTTCAGAAGGAATTTTAAGAATAGCTGTGACACATTTATTCTTACCTAATATCTCTATAAAACTTAAACATATGCAAAAAGAACAGAGTGAATGAAACACATGAAAGACTTATGAAAGATACGAGACTGTATGAGATCAAATTCAGAATCCTTTGCTTTGTTATCAATGCTCTAGAAAAAGCTTGTATATCAGTGCTTACAAAAGTTCTTATGGAAGCATTCAACCCTTGATAACTCGGAAATAGTTTTGACTACTAGTTTTGGCTCCATGAATATTAATGGAGTGGAGGTGATGATATCGCTCGCCTTTCTCGCCTATTGGATCGAGATGGCAGTTTATTGTTGCTTATGTGAACATAGGGTGCTACTATGTAATTGGGGTTCCATTTGGAGTGGTGCTTGGCATGGTGTTTAATTCTCTGATGATGTAATATATTGATTAACTGTCATGACAGTAAAACTAGTTGTAATTTAAGTGACATTAGTATGACCAACTATTGTTACAACACTGAGTGTGTTGGAACTGGTCATTCCAACACTAAGAAAATTTGCAAGGAATGGTGAACACATGACAATGAAAACGACATCAATTGGAGCTACATCAGGGATTGGAGGATGATCGAGATCGTGTTGCAGATTGTTAGCGAGCATGAGGCAGTATGCTTGAAAACAATGACTAGCCTTGATATTGTGAGTAGGGGAAGTGGCATTATGTTGCAATGCCAGGAGAACTGGATACTGAAATGCGATGGACGATTGGACCGTGGAGTCCTGGATTACTATTCCTGAAGGGAAAATTGTGTTCTCTTCGTATGGTTGTGAGTGCCTATGTTCCAGTTTCTTTATCAGTGGACCCCTCACAGATGAGGTAAAAGAGCAACGACAATGTTTATGGTGGACAACAAAGTAGATGTTTGTTTTAATTAGTTTGGTTTGTGGAATAGACTCCCTAGCATGTTGTAATAGTCATTGTATGTACCCAGAAACCCAAAATGTGGAATGAAATGTAAATTTTTTTAAAGGCATCTTAAAGTTCGTGGTGATCTCAAAACCACTTTGTAATGGTTTATGGTCAGCCTAAAACCATCTTTTGTCACTGTAAAGTGAGGGTTAGTGGTAAGCCAAAAATCATCTATAGAGTCTTTGTGGCTGAAGTGCTTTTGTGACCAGCTTGCCTTTGTGGCAGAATCACCTCTGTGGCTTGAGGTGCCTTTGTGGCCTGGTGTACACGAGAGTTTTTTGCTCAATTGAGAAGGTGGATTGTAGAACACCTGGCTCGGACTCAGATGATTGTTAATTTTCTGAGTAGAAGGGGATTGGCCCGCTTTTCGCGCTGACAGTCGCGCCAGGATGTGCAACTGGCGCATCTGTTAGGCCATTAATAGCGCCACTGAGCCAAAATACCAGAATGGTGCGGAATTTTACAGAAATATCACGCCAATTCACCTTCAAGAGGATCCGTGGGAATCCTCATCTTCGTTTGACGATTTGAGAGAGGAGGCAGATCAGAGAAGTTGTGGATCTGTCCAAGGGAGGCAGATTGTGTTTTGGAGGTTCTGTACATGCAATTCGCCTGATGGTGGTGGATTTGACTATCATGACAAGTAGTCATTAAGGGGGGGAGTTAGAAATAATTAATTCCTACTTGTCTATGGTTGTAATTCTCCATTTGAGGAGTTTGTTCCTACATAATAGGAATTTAGTTTCTCCTAGTTTAGTGTGTGGTTGAGAGAATATCTCAACCACACTATTGTACATATAAGATAGAATTTCTATCTTGAGACTATTGATTGTATAAATATGTGTGTAATTTCCTCATTCAAATATAGAATATATTGTGGTGTGCAATTTTATCTTTTATACTAACTTAGGACTAGACAAAATATCTTAAAATATCTTAACTAATTTACAAAAATAGCCTAATATAAAATAGGAAATATGAATTGTTGTATGATTTGTCCCTATTTTGTTGTAGACTATTGGTAACTATTGATGACTATTCCTAGATGTGTTGATGTGTTGTATGATTCATCCTTTTTCTTGTTTGGATAAAAGGCTAATCAATTATTTCACACAATTGATTCCATTTATCATCAGATGGAATTTCCAGATTTACCATCCTTCTATAAACCTCATCGGCCTCAGTGTACTTTTCAAAGGTGGGTTTTACTAGAAAGAGGTTTTTATTGTCATGTCTGATGATTAAATATGGCTCCAATGCTTCCAAAAATTCCTTCCTCGTAATCTATCCCTTGATTTGTGCAAATTGTGCTTTATCAGCAACAATAGTATACAAATTTTCACTGCAACTTTCTCGTTTTATTAACTGATCATTAACACATGTTAACTGTGGCAACCCTTTCTTACTTAACCTACTGAACTTTGAATGAAACCTTTGGATAGCAATGTCCAAAGCTTTACATTTCATTTCCAGCCGAGTCAGTAGGTTCTTCTTCTGCAATATTTTATTTATCTCTAAAATGGTACCTGTCCTATCAGTGATATTTATTTCCTATAGCTCTTCCTTTCTTTTAGAATTCAATACCTTGATCATAGATGTGGCTTCTTTAGGCTTTGTATCTAAGACTTCCTTTATAATTTCTATCTTAGTCCTACATTTCTCAATTAGTTCTTATTGTTCAAAAATAATTTTAACAGAAGGCCATATTTATGAAACAAAGTTAGAAATATTAAACCAAATATCTTCTTTGGCTTGGGTCAAGGTATCTTCCATGAATGTTTGATCTTCTAACTGTTTGACTTTCTTCTCGAGCCTATGCGTCCTCTGCATCTCTTCGACATACATTGTATCATTTTTTATCTTGTTTGTTTCCAAAGCCTGAAACTTTTGAAGCAACTTGTCATATTGTTGCTTTTTTGCTTGCAACTCCTATGACAACTTTACATTTTTTGCTGCTAGGGAAGTTTTATTACCTATAGAAGATAAATTGTGTTCTACTCTAGTGATGGGAATTACTATGACAAGCACTGTGGTTAGCTGTAAGGGTTCCTTCTCTTTAAGCGGTTTCTCAATCTGCTCCTCCATGGTTTTAATATGCATATTATGCTAAAAAATAAGCATTAACAAATCCCCTTAATTTTTCTCATTTTCTTCCATCTCCTTGGTTTGTTTCTTGAGAGTTGCAATATCTACATTCATCTTTTTCAGAATCTCCTCCACTGCCTTGCAATCCTTAGGATCATACCTAATCTTTACAATAAGTTCTTCCCGTGTTTTTAACTTATTGTCTTTAGCTATTGATGACAGTTTCTCTATCTTAAGTTGAGATTGAGTATTAGATAAATTTGTTCTTAATTAAGAAAGTGTCATGGAAATGGTGGTCATTTTTGAGAATAACATTTCTCCTGATTGCATATGCATGTCCATTTGATCTATAGGGTGAATCTGATTTGCATCAAAGGAGAAAATTGTCCTTTTGTAGTCATCAATTGACTTAGGAAATGGAACTTCAGCCTGTAGGAAGGCCAATTGCATCCTCCCTTTCTCACTATCAAAGGCAGAGGGAAGTCTGTGTTGTGATGTAGATGTCTGCTTCCAAAATTGGCTATAAATATGAGCCTTAAGAGTCTCATTCTTCTGCTTAATCTCCCTATATTTAGAAAAGATATTTACATCTCCAGTAGTGCAGGCCTCTATAGATTGGATTATTTCCATAGATTTCAAAAAATAATAATCAGGATCTGTCATCCCTATTGATGAGGCTTCTTCTTGATCTCCAAGATCAATAAAGTCTAGTTTCTTGCTACCTGATGACATAATCAATCATGTATTCAGCTTCTTCGGCTAAATAATGAAATCTTTAACCAAGGTTGTATCAAATGTAGTCTCCTCCCTGGTCCTCTTTAGTGGATTTGTATTTTTCACTAAAGTGTTCATCTGTGGTGTTGAAATAATATTTTCATCTGCTTCCTGTAGAGTCCCTTCAGACCACTCCCCCTGCTTTGTGTATTTCTCTAATTGAGGTCTAGGAGTGTGGTTGTATGGTGTAGACTTCAGCTGAATTATTAATGCTAAAATGATCCCAAAAGGATCATAAGACCAAGTAAAACTAAGCTTGAAGTTCATTTATTTTAACAATTGATCAACTTCCATACCTGCAAACCTAGTATTGCAAATAAAGGATCCTATCTGGGCCTTGAGCTTGAATTATGACTTCTTCTTGGTTGATACAAAATGCAGCTCATCCATGTCAATCATTTGCCTTATGTATTCCAATGAGAAAATTCTCATTAGCACATACTTAGGTAGTTTGTAGGGAGCTAACTCACTACCATAGACTCTGATCTCAATATAATTATGGTATAAATTCCAGTCACCTATCTTTGTCTAATAAGATAAGTGCAAAGTCTTTTTGATTTCTTCATTAATCTTGGGTTATGTCTAACTGTTAATAAGTTGAAGAACTGGATGAATGAACATGTCAATGAAGTCTGAAGAGGTACACTTTGTTGAATTGGCTCTGACTAACTCTATCCAATGGATCACTGATTGATCCATCCCTCGATCATCCTACTTCTGAAGTTGAATAGGCAATAAATCACCTC
Organism: Pinus taeda; assembly: GCA_000404065.3. Classification (NCBI taxonomy): domain Eukaryota; kingdom Viridiplantae; phylum Streptophyta; class Pinopsida; order Pinales; family Pinaceae; genus Pinus; species Pinus taeda. The sequence continues at coordinate 15,475 of APFE031022868.1, read as the reverse complement.
TTTGAAATAAAAACATATGAATAATCACAAAGGAGTATCTGAATACCCCTTGAGTAGTGAAATGGATTAGTTGTTCATGAATATTATCATCCAAGAGCCGGTTGTAATTAAACATGAGTGTTGGTTGAAATTCTATACTGAATATGGAGAGGAATCCAAAAATGGATTCTTCTACACTATGATCATTCTCATACCCTAGGAGGTAGGGTAATAAAGAGGTAACATGTCTGGTGGCTTCAGGAAAATCGGAATATGGTTAGGGTGGATTTCTTTTAGGCATTTTGGCATCTTCAGATAAGAAAATCTAAAAAATGGCAGTTCTATGTGGAAAGGTGAGTTTGTTGTAAATATCAAGGAGGTTTGCTCGTGAGAAAAAGCTCAAGGAATCAGAATAGGGGACCTTTAACATCTGGTTGATGTTCTGAGCATTAATAGTAATCAACATGTCTCCATTTTGAGCCATTATTGCTCTCTATATAGAGTCATAATGGGCTTGGCACCAGGTTATCAGAACTATGAAGCTATGAGTTTTTGGGAATGGAAAAAGGGGCAAATGAGTCTCCCAAAACTTGATTTGATCTCCCTGATCAATGTATTTTTGTTTTGACCATGGGTGCAATTCGATAAAATCGAATTCACACTCACAATCTGAAACTTTAAATAGGGCATCAGCTAGGGGAATCTGCTCTAGATCAGTGGGGGCAATGGAGGGGCTTGCTTCTTCAACCATTTTATGGGTTTTGGCTATGGGAGCCATTACACTGGAAGATGAGCTTAAAGTGTATTGAGATGGATGACGAAAGGTTGCAACTGCTTTTTGAACAGGGGCGATTTACAGAGGAAGGGAATTAGCAGGAAATAGGATCAGAGGAAAGAAAATGATTAGCAGCACTTAAACGGGTTATTTGTAGGTAATTTACAATTTACTGTTTAAATGTTACTGTAGGATATTTATTACAGGAATGGTAATTTTACAAAGGGCTTATAGGAGTTAATGGCCAACGGGACGGGGGCGGTGTAACGGATCACTACGCAGTAGTAACTGAGTGGACGGAGGGCAACGGATAAGTGAGGTGGTGGATGATGTGGCAGCATGGAAATGAATGAGGTGAAGTGGACGTGGAAGGCGCGGGGATGAATGAGTTGACAGGTCAAAACTGTTGGTGGATTTCGGGGGGTATGGTGAGCAAGTCATGGTTTTGGGCTAAGGGGACCCAAAATCATGTCGTGCTACCACGTAAGAGAAAAAGAGTGGCCATTAAAACCACCTTTTTGGGGGGTCTTGCCCGCATTAACCAAAAACAGTGAAGGGGGGCCGAAAAGGATCCTTCGTCATTGGTCTCAGTGGGGTTGATATTGACCGTCAAAAGTTAGAGGGCACTTAAATGGCACTTGATGTGACATTTTGTCACTTTCGAATTTATAATAAAATCATGCTTTCTTGATTATTTGCAAGATAATAAAGTTTATCAACATAATTAAACCCCGATTAAGGAATTTAAGCATTATTTAAACTAAATAACAAATTTCAAAGGCGCATTTGAACTAGCAACCTTAATTTTTATTTTCTAAAGCAAATATTTTTTGTTTATTGTTTATCTAACATTTTATCATTTGCCTTCCTTTTTTAGAGCAACTACCCTAAAATTTTATATTATATGGACCTAAAATAATAATAATTCCTAACATTTTTTATTATCAAGTTTCCTGTTGGTCCATATCCTAGCTTATCATTTTACAATGGTATTTTTGTTTTTTTTCAACTAATGGTTAACTTATCAAAAACAAAGATGCTACAACACCCTATTCGAAATAGAGGAAAATGTAGAAATAAATTTGTATCAAGATGAGATTGACACTTTGAAGCTAAATCATTGGTTGTAGCAATTAGAATTATATTTAAGTGTTCATCATATAGAGGAAGAATAGAAGATTTCATTTACTCGGTTGAAATTAGAGGGCCATGCCTTGACTTTGTAGGTAAGAAACAAGAAAACCTTGAGGTTGGAGCAATATCCTCTACAAACTAAGTGGGAGGGTTTCAAAAGCCTCATAAATTCACAATTTTACCCTGTCGGATACATAGAGGACTAGTGGATTTGGTGTCACTATTTTAGGCAGAAGAAAGGGTAGATTGTACAAGAGTACTCCATAGAGTTCAAAAAAATGGCCATAATGTTGGGTATCTCCCCAAACAACCTAGATGTACTCCTCAAGTATTTGATGGGTCTACACAACCATCTACAAAAGTAACTGATGTTGTTTAAATCTAGATCGATGGACAAAGCTTACATATAGGAATAATACCTAGAGAACATAAGCGAGAAGAAAAGGAAATCAAGTGGTTTGAAGCAGAAGGAGCACCAAGATGCTTCTAAGGAGGGGAAGAAGAAGTGGAAAGGGTGAACATATAAAAGGACGGAAGCCACAGCACACCAGTGCAAAGATCCCAACAACCACTACAATAATTGTATGACTGATGGTTGTACAGAGGCAAAGTGTTGCAAGTTGCATCGAAATCTTAACTTGAAGATAAAAAAGAAAGATATAAAGAAGAAGAATCTCATGGCCACTGATTCAATTAATTGGGTTGAAAATAGCTTGGACGTGGATGAGAATATCATCTATACATCAATGCAGAAGGAGGTGAACCTAAGTAGCCTTCAACAACAGGAAGAGAAGGAAATTACCAAACTATTCCACATAAAGATACAAGTCAAGAAGACAAATATTGATGCTTTATCTGACTTGGGATCACAGGAAAATATCATTGTGGCAAATATATTCAACAAATTGGGATTGGAAGTTCATGATCATACAAACCCATACCCATTAGGATGGGTGCAATGTTCTAGTAGTTGTCGCAATTTCTTCTACACCTCACTTGCTTTTATAGTAGACTACCTATACACCCCAATGTTTGGTAATGGGGATTCTGGCAATAGATGCATCTCATGTTCCACTTCTCTCTTGGGTGGTAACCCTTTAGGTTCCTAGAAAACATCCTTGTATTCTTGTAGCAACTCTTCTAGTTGTTGTTTTGGTTATTAGTACACCCCTCCATGGATGACTATTCTCTCACTGACTCTTCTATTGATTGATTTTCCCTTAAAACAATAAAGAATACTTCTTTCTGGTCATTTTTTGGGCTTCATTGGCACTTAATAGTGAAATTTTTACTTACCCTTGTGTGTGTTGATGGTGAAGGATTTTGCATGGAACAAGTATTGATTACACGTTGTTCACAATTAGTTATATTTATATTAATACATTACATATTAATATTAATATACATGTATAGTGTTGAAATAATTTACATTTTTATTATATTTAGAATTGCTTTATCTTAAACTTGAGTGTTACTTAGATTTGAATAGGCTCTTTTGGATAAAAGCAGTCATTCATGGAGTTTAGTGTAGAGATTTGAGGTGCAAAAGAGAAGTCGAGTAAGAGATTTGGGGTCATTCACCAGGTTTTAAGGTTGAAGCCAAAATGTGATTTAGGGGGTAAATAGGTCACTTGACATTTTGACTATAAATTTTCTTCTAAGAGGTTTTGGAACTTAATATGAGAGAGTGTTTAGAAGGGAGCAAAGAAGCTTTAATATATTCCCACATATCAAATAATAGTTAAATATTCTTACCAAGCACTTGGCAAGAGGGAAGTTTGATGAATTCAAACTACCTTCCTGTCAATCGTAGACTTGTGCCATATAATGCTACATAGACTCCTCTTGTACAAACATTAAGGATTCAACAAGCCAGATTGTTCAAAATAGTGAGTCACCTAACGGGCCATCTTGACTTGAGTCATTATCTGAAGCAACTACTAATTCCTCATGACCTTTTGCTTTTACAAATCCTGAAAGCATAACTACTGAAACCTTGTTATCTGCGTTGTCTTCTTGTACATGTTTCCTTTTCCAGACCTTCTTATTCGTGCAATATCGAGCCATGTGCCCATATTTATGACACTTTAAGAATTCAATGTTGTCCATAGGTGATTCCATCTGATATTTGCAACCACGAGCGCTATGGCCAGATTTATGGCATTTGAAACATTCTATATTTGGCCCATCTAGAACATATTATCTTCTGACAAAATTATCGTGGAACCTATCTCATGATCCTACAAACTTCCTTCTAGGGTTTTGCAGATAGTGATTGTACCTGTCAAAAACTTCACAATCCCTAGCCATATGTCCATAGTTAGCACATAAAAATCAATAATCATTAAATAAACGAACATACCTGGAAGATTTTTCATCCTTCTTTGGAGGCAGTGTTGTAGTTTCTTGTGGTCCTTTGTTCTTGATTGCTTTGGTCTTATTGTTTGGAGTTGCAACATTCTTATTTGGATTTTCACTTTGATCAACTTCCTTCTAAAAATCATCCTGTGAAGTTGTGGAGCTTGTACCTTCATCAACTGGAGCTTTACCATCTTTAATTGCCTTCATTTTTTCTTCTTCATCTGTCTTATCTTGTAAGTATTCTTTTTTCGATCCCTTGAGTTTGTTGATCTCATCACGAGTTGCATCAAGTTCTTCTTGCTTTTGAGCAAGATCTTCTTGAAACCATCTTTTCAATATCTTCCTTCTTTTTTCTGCCTCCTCAACCTGTAGCTTGAGAAGAGTGGTCTTCTCTACTTTTCTATTGAGAAATTGTATATGTTCCTTCTGATTCTCATTTTCTATCTTGAGTTTGCTTATTTCTATTGAATATGTCTCTAATTACTTTTCCTTTTGGTCAACGAAGGATATGTATATTTGATCAGATTCCTTCCTTTCAATTTCTGCTTCTTGCATATGTTATGTGATCCTGCTAATCTCTGCAAATGTTGTGTCGAGTTCTTGTTTCTTCTATTGGACTTCTCTCTTGAGGTCTCGTGTCACTGTATTATTGATTTCTTCCAACTTCTTTTGAAGTGACTCTTCAATACATTTGTGTTCTTCAACGTCAATTTTGAGACCTTGAACTTGTTCTCCAAGAGTATTGAAACATATCTTCTCAGCCTTGAGCTCTTTTATAAGCTTGATTGCCTCCTTAGAAAATTCTTCTATGGTTAACCCTTCTTCATCATACTCAAAAGGATCCAAGTTTTCAATAACACCTTGACCTAATTTATTTGTTGAATAAAGATTATGAAGCTTTTCCCAAAGAGCTTTAGTTGTTGACAATTGACCAACTTTTGTTTTCACAGAATTTGGCAAAACATTCAAAATTACATTCATGGCCTTTGAATTTTACATTTTAGCTTCGTCGATAGATGTGTCTCTAGAAACAATTGATTCCCATACTCCATGTGCCTGCAAAGATACTTCCATCCTGGATTTCCATATCCAGTAATTATCTGCATCAAAATCAGGGATTGATACACAATACTCACTTTCTTGAGATTTTGTTGTACCTATACCTTCCTTTGAAATCCTTGTAACCCGCTTCTTTGACTTTCCCATCTCTATGCTCTGGAAAATGACTTCTAGCGGTTAAGCTATTACTGAAGGAACCAAGCTCCGATACCAATTGTTGGAAAATACTGAGAGGGTGGGGGGTGAATCAGTATTCCTTAGAAATTAGCACTTTTAAATATTTTCAGAGCATCAGTTAATCTTCAATTATTATTAACGTTTATGCAGTTTTAACAATAAATAAAATAACCCATGAGGCACAAAGATTTTAGGTGGGAAACCCCCTCCGACTCAAAAACCACTGAACACTTTTCTAATAAATTCATTAATCTTCAGCCCCAACTGAAATAAAAGAAACAAATTCCTAGAATTCTAGAGAAACATTCTTCTCCAGCTCCCACTCGATGAATGCTCCAATGCCTGAGATTATTCAGTAGTCAACTAAATGGATGCTCCAACACCCAATGAGCTAAAACTCACCCTAGCACCACCCTAACACCCTGAAGTTTTCATAGGCTTGACCCTGTTGGTGACTTCATGCACCAGCCTAGCACCAACCTACCACCCTATAGAAGAATAAAAGAAGAATGGACTCCCATACTAGGGAAAAAGGTCCATTTTACAATGATATAGAATGATGTAGAAGAAGAAGACACACTAGACCATAACTCCAACTATGACACAACCACCTAATGATGATCGTAGATAGACACTTGTACAACTTTTACAATGACTTTGTACAATGATACTTTTACAATGATTGTATGCAGTGCTTCCCACTTGAAGACTTCATATGGTGAACTTCTTCCTATTGTTTTGCAACTTGATTGCTACTCTTGTCATGCTACCTTTTCTCACTCTTCAGAACATTAGATTATGCATTGAGTCTTCTCTTGATGAACATATAATACCTACAAAAAGCCTTCAAGGAAATACCCATGACACGATAATAGCAAAACTTACCTCATCCTGCAGAGCATATGTCAGTGCTAAACAAAAAAAAAAAATTAGAATACAAAGAACCTAATGAAATTAATAAATTAAAATGCATATACATAATATACTTATCTATAGCTTACCTCTGCTGCATCATTTTGCTGAACCTTGCTCTTTGCTGCCCTAGAAAGTCTGGTCCTTTGCACCCCTTCACAACACTTGATCTAGTTTTTCTTTCATTCTAGGAGCATGATATTTAATCTAATGTATATTTGTGATTTCAAATCCCCAATAAGTTATCTTTGGTCCTTTATTGTCCCTCTGAGTCTTCTTTCCAATGTCACATGTCTGACCCGATTTGGACTCTTCAAGACAAAGTTATGCCCAATCTCTCACAATGACCTAATTATGGAATAGTTCAGTAGAGTGAACTTGTACGGCCTACCACGTGTCACTGTTTCCTCCTTTGGCTCTAAAATTGATATAAAAAAAACTAAATTCCTTGCATTATTTGCCACTTTTTACATAATTCCAATCTTCTTCTCAGAGAGAGAGTTATGACGATTTTCCCAAGGTCACTTCTTTGAGATGAAATTCGACAACATGCAAAAACCCTAACTTCCACAGACCATATCTCTGAAAATATACCAAACCAAGATCTGAAATTAAGTCACGATGTTCATCAGGATTGTGCATCAAATGGGTTTTAATTTCAAAATCTAAGACTTCATAGAAATGAAGTTATAGCGAAAATGCCACAATCGCTGCATTTGGAGGATATATGAGATTTGTTTTTATAGAACTGAGAGGGGCTTCTATAGAGAATGTTGGAGAGATTTTAGGAGCTTAAAAAATTATTAATTATTGGCTATTCAATGACCAAAACCAATTATGAGTGCCATGCAACAACCCCATAGGGTTTTAGCCCACTAACTGGAGTTACCAACTTCAAACATGAATATCTCTCAAACCATGAAGAATTACTTGGCGTGCCATATATCAATGGAAACATCTTGATGAGTATAATATATCTAGAAGATCCTTGCCTCAAAGTAGAGTAAGTTGTTAAGTCAAAATTTCCTTGCAAGATCAAGGTAGCCCCTAGTGTTACTTGGGTTGACATCAATGACAACCTCATATCATCTTTAGATCAACAATGTCTACTTCCAAAACTGGTTGTACATATGATCCTTAAGAGTCTCATTTTTCTGCTTAATCTCCCTCTATTTAGAAAAGATATTTACATTTGTAGTGGTGTTGGCCTCTGTAGATTAGGTTATTTCCATAGGTTTTGAAAAATAAGAATTGGGATCTGTCATCTCTATTGATGAGGCTTCTTCTTGATCTCCAAGATCAATAAAGTCTAGTTTCCTGCTACCTGATGACATCATCAATATTGTATTCATCTTCTTCTGCTGAATAATGAAATATTTAACCAGGGTTTTATTAGTTGTAGTATCCTCCTTGGTCCTCTTTAGTGGATTTGTCTTTGTCACTGGAGTGTCCACTTGTGGTGTTGAAATACTCTTTTCATCTGCTTCCCATAGAGTCCCTTTAGACCACTCCTCCTGGTTCATGTATTTCTCTAGTTCAGGTCTAGGAGTGTGGTTGTATGATGTAGACTTCAACTAAATTCTTAATGCTGAAATCATCCCAAAAGGATCATAAGACCAAGTAAAACTAAGCTTGAAGTTCATCTCTTTTAACAGTTGATCAGCTTCCATACCTGCAGACCTAGTATTGCAAATAAAGGATCCTATCTGGGCCTTGAGTTTGAATTATGACTTCTCCTTGGCTGAAACAAAATGCAGCTCATCCATGTCAATCATCTGCCTTATGTATTCCAATGAGAAAATTCTCATTAGCACATACTTAGGAAGTGTAGGGAGTTAACCCACTGCCATAGACTCTGTTCCCAGCATAATTCTGGTATAATTACTAGTCACCTATCTTTGTCTGATCAGATAAGTGCAAAGTCTTTTTGATTTCTTCATTAATCTTAGGTTCTGTCTGACTGTTGATAAGTTGAAGAACTGGATGAATGAAAAATTCAATGAAGTCTCAATAGGTACACTTTGTTGAATTGGCTCTGACTAACTCTATCTAATGGATCACTAATTGATCCATCCCTCGATCATCCTGCTTCTAAAGTTGAATAGGCAATAAATCACCTCTCTGAAATAAAAACATATGAATAATCACAAATGAGTATCTGAATACTCCTTGAGTAGTGAAATGGATTAGATTTTCATGAATATTATCATCCAAGAACTGGCTGTAATTAAACATGAATGCTGACTGAAATTCTACATTGAAGATGGATAGGAATCCAAAAATGGATTCTTCTACATTGTAATCATTCTCATGCCCTAGGAGGTAGGATAGTAAAGAGGTAACATGTCTGGTGGCTTCAAGAAAATCAGAAGATGGTTAGGGTGGATTTCTTTTAGGCATTTTGGCATCTTTAGATAAGAAAATCTCAAAAATGGCAGTTCTTTGTGGAAAGGTGAGTTTGTTGTAAAGATCAAGGAGGGTTGTTGGTAAGAAAAATCTCAAGGAATTAGAAGAGGGAACCTTTAAAATTTGGTTGATGTTCTAAGCATTAATGGTAATCAACATGTCTCCATTTTGAGCCATTACTGCTCTTTGTACAGTGTCATAATGGGCTTGGCATTAGGTTATCAGATCTAGGAAGCTATGAGTTTTTGGAAAAGGGGCAAATGAGTCTCCCAAAACCTGATTTGATCCCCTTGATCAATGTATTTTTGTTTTAACCATGAGTGCAATTCGATAAAATCAAATTCACACTCACAGTCTAAAACTTTAAACGGGGCATTAGTCAGGGGAATCAACTCTAGATCAGCAGGGGCAATGGAGGGGCTTGCTTCTTCAATGGTTTTCTAGGTTTTGGCTTTGGGAGCCATTACACTGCAAGATGAGATTAAAGTGTATTGAGATGGATGATGAAAGGTTGCAGCTAATTTTTGAACAGGGGTGATTTAAAGAGGAAGGGAATTAGCAGGAAATAGGATCAAAGGAAAGAAAATGATTATCAGCACTTAAATGGGTTATTTGTAGGTAATTTACAATTTACCATTTAAATGTTACTATAGGAGATTTATTACACAAATGGTAATTTTACAACGGGTTTATAGGAGTTAATGGCCAACGGGACAGGAGCGGTGTAACGGATCACTACACGGCAGTAACTGAGTGGACATGTTATGAAACCAGCTCAAGAAAAGATAGATCAATGCCTTAGAATTCAGCCTCTTCGAGGGGGAAACCTCCTTTAAATTACATAAATGAACAATTCTTGGATGATTCAAATGAAAAAACATCCTTTCTATATATAGGAGTCTAAGGAGTCACAATATAACCCAGCCGACCTAACAATAATAA
>APFE031022867.1:178574-188802 GCA_000404065.3 Pinus taeda | reverse complement strand
AATTTTGTCACCTTGACTATCTGCAGTTATATGGCCCCATCAATAGCCATATTGTCCTCTTTGTCAAGCCCCATACCTCTGCTCTTCATGTCAAAACTTAAAGAGAGAGAAAGTCACTTGAAAACATGTTTATCTCTGGGTACGCAGGTTCTCTCTACCTTGCCTGCGTGTACGCACTCCAAATACACTATACCTGCGTACTTATATGCTCTGTAAGCTAAAGATTGGGTGCGTACCCCTGTAAAGGTCAAAAGGCGCAAGTTTCATCTTTAAAAAGTTACTTGTGGTCACTTCTAGAGCCTTCTAGAAGAGTTTTTGAAGTGTATTGAGCGCCTCCAGATGGTTCATGCATCCCTATGATAGAGGAGCTTATCCCATCAAGAGAGGAGCTACCCCATCCAAAAGAGGGAGTATCCCATTGATTTTGGAACTGAATAACCTCCTCTAGAATACTATAAATACAGGCATTGGGCCAAAGGAGGGGAGGTTGAAAGCTGAACATTCTAAAGGGTAAATGCTGCTGGAATTAGGACTTCCATTTGTTGACTTGTGAGGAGAGATCACTATCCTTCCTTGTTGCCATAGTGGGAGTGGGTGAGCTTGTCAAAGTAGAGGAAATCTCTTGCTGGACCCTGGGAGGAGCTTGCACAACACCAAGGCTCAGGTTGTAATGGTTCCTTTGATTATTTAATACAAATAAGTCCATTCTTCTCAATGATTTGTTAATGAATTATTTCATGTATTCCTTGGTCAATATGATGGATATGCTTTGTTTTATAATGAATATTCAGATGCTATGTAATCGTTTGCTTTGTTAGTGTATGCAGGTCTGAAAGTGAAGGAGGAGCTCATCTGGATCAGCAAGGCTGGACTACTACAACAAGCGTTGGACCTAAGGTAAGATCGAAAACATTTGAATTCTTATAGAATGACGTGTATCTAGAGAAGGATAGCTCTTGTTTGGTTTGTTTGTCACTAGAGAGTCTTAGACTCCTAGGGAGGTTAGATTTGTCTGCAAATATAACTCGTTCCTCATGACAGGGCTGTATGGGAATCCCAAAGCATAATGGATGATAACATCAAAAAGGCTACTCTAGCTAGCCCGCTACAAGACTGAGCGATGACGTGGTATGCAAAGTACTCAAGCAAACATCCAAATGTGGGAATAACAACAATCCAGGACATAATTGGTCATTGGGTTCAAGGAGATCGCAATGTTACCTGGCTAAACCCCATGGGACTTAGAAAAGAGATTGAAAAGCACAGTCTACGAGGCTAACATGACATTGACAGTTGCACAAAACTGTGTGTGGTTTGTGCCCATCTTTGACACCACATCTGAGGATGGTGCTCTCACAACAAAATATCTCAACCCAGGCTGAAGCATTAGAGACAACGATGAGGTTGCATGAAACTCCAATCTAGGGTCCGGGGTTGGGAGTTCAACAAATCCATGCACAAATACAAACCTTATGCTTGGAGATGCGAAGTTGAAGAAAGGACAAGCACCTCGGTCAGAAGTACATGAAGAGGTGTGGTGTATCAAATGTAAGGGCTAGGGGCACAATAAGGATCACTGTCCAGTCTTTGCAAACTATATGAAGGCAGGGGGGACAAATACCATCACGATTAGAGGTTCAAGTATGGCCCAAGCATGGTGCCTGCACTCTGGTGTGTGATATATCATGTGGGAAGAAAGCATGCCATGGAAAACTATCATCTATAATAATAAAACCTAACACAACCCCCCCCCCCCTTTTATTCTGCAACTTTTGTAGGACAGTTGGCCACGATGAAAGAGACTGTTGAATTTATGAGTTATTGATGGATCGAACACCTTCTTACAAGATGCATATGGAGGCATTTGAGCAGGATCCCACTATAGCAATAGCATAGGGTGGATTCCAAGGATGCAAATGGGGACGAGGAGGAATGGGACTCGGACGCAGACGAGGACAATTAATATGCTATAATGGTGGAGGACCAGGGCATTATGCATGTGATTACACAAACCCTACCAAAGCTTGTTTCTTATACTATTACCAGTTTGATAAAAAAGTAGTTGATTTCCCCATGCTGATTGCTCATATGCGGGGAAAAGGGGTGCTTACGGCTACACCCACTCAAAACATTCAAATGATGAAGGTTGAGCCACGCAAGGAAGACCCTAACATAAACATGATGCTTAGAAGTGGTGCAAGTATAGGAGAAGATAAGGGGAAGCAGCTGGAGGAGGATGCATGGATTTTTAAAGCCCCTGCAAAGCAACTGAAATTTGATTTAGAGGGCACGAATTAAAATTTTTTGGAAGCTAAGAAGGACTTGGCAAAATCTTCTACACTAGGTAGCAGGGAGTGAACGAAGCCAGAAAAGGACACTTCTATGCTAACTATGTTCTTGGAAACTTGCATGAAGCTACTAAGGGATACTAACATGGTGAAGGGATTGCAAGAGTTGATAACCAGGTGTGCAGGATCAGATGAACCTCGAATGGTCCAGAAGTTAGGCAAGCACGTGTTGTGCACTAGAAAGGAAATGCAATTAACTGGCCAAATTAGGGACTATGAGATGGACCAGGTTTTTCTAGACATAGTGTCAGATGCAAATGTCCTACCTAAACAAACGTAGGAGCGCATGGGCAGGCCTACACTATAATGGTCTCCTATCCAATTATGGATGGCGAATCAATAGAAAATCTTGCCAATGGGAAGATTACAAGGACTTACAGTAGATATTGACGGTGTAAGTACACAAACCAATTTTGATGTCATAGAAATTGTGGATGACGGTAACCCATATCCCACATTTTTATGAATATACTGGGCAACAGGTATGGATGGAGTCATCAACCTAAAGAAACGAAAAATGATCTTCGAGAAAAAATCTCTCTTCGTGGGTGTTCCGCTGGACCCAGCAAAGGGCTGTGTTATACTGAACTAGTGTGCGACGAGGGCAGTGATGATGAATTGGACTGTATCCACCAGATCACAGGATAGGATTAGGATCGAGTGAATCCAACAATGGATGGAAGAATATCATGGGACCTTGATAGTTCCTGCACCTCAGACTTAGATGAAGAGATTAAGCGATGGCAGAATTGATTGCATGAGGTAACAACACTAAACTGTAACAAGATGATTAGGGAGAGATCCACTAATGAGGATGCGATGAAGGAGGAGGAGCCAGTTGACCCATGTGAACTGATGAATATGAAGGATGGACCTGTGAAGACACCATGTGCAACAATTGTTCACAGATGGAATACATGCCCAAGGATTCGGCGCGGATGTTAGAGGCAGGTGCATGTACAGGTTAGAGGGAAATCCAGTTCCCCAATGGTCCACGATAAAGTTAGGAGGGGAATAGGGGGGATCACACTTAGCATACATTTGAGAAAGTGACATACTGGGAAGTTATAGATACCACGGGTGTGTTGGGCCTATAATAGAAGAAAGGCACAGATGAGAGTGTCAATAATCAAACATAGGGAAGCCTAGAACAAGTGGGGTAGTAGCAGGCCTCATGAAGTTAAAGCACTATTGGCACAGCTAGTCAGAGAGGGAATCAGCAAGCTGAGAAGTAGCGACACCCATGGAGGCCACCCAGGCCTACACTTAAGGGAGGAAAGCCATAGAGGCATTTCTTCCACCTGCATATGTGAGATTCCTAATTATCAATCTTAGACCCCTCGAGTTCTTTTAGACATGTGGACCTGCTACATGAGGGGAATGGTCCCCTTGTAAGATTTCGTTCGGTACATCTCAAACATGTACTTTCATGCTCCTTTTGAATTTAGGCATCCTTGTCACCATGTGACTCACAGACCTTCAGTGCTACGTGACAATGGAAATGGTCCCCAGTGGACTTCTTATAATTTGGTACAACCCTGAGCTCAAAAACATCTTCGAAAATTCTATTTCCAAACACGTATCTTACTTTCTTTGAAGAGTCGACCATTTCCTTGACGACCTACATTCCCAGTCATTCCTTTGATCATTGATTCAAGATGTCCCTGGAATGATTGTTATCTTCATCAAGAGATGTGTCTTTTCCATTTGAACACTCCTTCGCATAATGGCCGAACTTATTGCAACCAAGGCATCCGCCTTTCCTTCAACCCTTAGATTTGAACTTCCCAATGAAGTGATCTTTAGATGGTGTTATCAGGAAATCTAGTGTCCGCTCAGAGTTGCTAGTCCCACTAAGACGGGTAGCTATCTTAGAAACAAACAAACTAAAGCCACTTTCACTTTCCTTTATGAGAAGTAGATAAGAGAGGAATAAAGGATACCAACCTCAGTATTGCGCTTCATTCCTTGCTTAGTTCCACTCCCTTTCGACAGATCTTTGTTGCCCTTTCCTCGCTTCAGAGAGCGCCTGTAGAGTCAAAAAAGCATAACACTATCGAAGCACAGAGATTTACAATCACAAACAATATAGGACCAGATATATATTGACCACACAAATGCATATATCATCAAACATACAAGAATGTGGAGGAAAACTCTAATAGCTTTATTAATAGAAAGAATAGCAAAGAGGATTACAACCTATTGTTCTAACCTAGTGTCATCCCCCCAGCATGAAATCCCTTATTCACCTCATGAAAAGCTTAGATCTCCCAAGACTATGATGCTCCACCAAGAAACCAACAACACTTCCTTACAAAATACAAGATTCCAGCCTCTGGATCTCTGTGATGAGGGATCCATATATAGATGTTTGCAGGGGGGTGAGTTAGCTACTAGGTTTTTGATTAGTGTCCTCTCTCTAATAGTTCTTGGTTCCACTTGGAGATTCATGATCTCTTACTCATCCCTGGGTGAATTCAGAGAGGCAAGTGTCATAGGAGAAGTTTCTGGAAGATTCCATGATCATCCACCTTGCAAACTATCTCTACCATTTGTCTACTCTCGCTCATCGCACCCTACAGAAGGGCTTTCTAGTATGCATCACCACTTTTTGCACTGAGCAGGTGAGATGCATCGCACCCTTAGCACTGAGCAGCCTATATGGTCCAACTTTGACTAGTTTTGAGCAATTTTCCATGGAGAACATCTGGGAGATGATGTAATCAGTTGACCTTGTTCGTTTAGGGTATGAAGCAACACTTTTAGGGGCTTAGAAGCCCTTGGTTTATGGACATGTATGATTGGGGTTGCAATTCCCAAAAATTTCTATAACAGTTTCCCCCTAAAGCATGAGGTCGTTAATCTTTTAATGTCAGGTAAAATGCTTATCATGAGGATCCGAGGTTTTTTTGAGCTGGAAGGTGACCTGTAATAAGATACAATAGAATATATTATCTTCATAATATTTTCATGATCTAGATGAGGTAGGCATTCCCATGCTCAGCTTTATAAATTCATTTTCATGTACATAGGACAGACAACCGTCTGTGTAGCAAACTGATGATTCAGACGGAGCCATCATCCTTTGATTCAGATGATCATCTATTGGGCAATGATGTATATTTGATGTCTTTATTTCCCTGAATACATCACAACTTGAATGGATGAAACTAGATTTGGGGTCTTCAAACTCATTTGATCTTTGCCTAGAGTACAAGTCGATCCATGTGAAGGATGTTTTGGAGTCGAACGTGGAAAGACATCGCCTGATTACTAGCCAATGATGTAAGCTGTTAATAGGCGTGAGAGGAATCACCAATAATGATGATGAACCTCAAGGAATGACAGTACAATTCATGTGGTGTGAAAAAGGGACTTTCCGTCAAACACCACGTAAAATCTTTTGGTCGAAGGCCATTGATGTAAACCTGTCGTCGGAAGTGAGAAACTTTCCATTGAGGCATGCAAGCTTCAAAGTACTGAAAGGGTTGTTCCTAGGTCGACTTCTTGGATAATGATCTAATGTCAACAAGAAGCGGCCCGTCATAGGAGGTGAAAATGATCTGATGATATAAGGTTCAGGGTGGCGGTCATGAAAGAATGGAGCGTGAATGTATTGCAGCGGATGAGACACAGGTGAATTCTCTGAGCGACTTCTCTTGAACATACCGATGACATTGAAATGGATTGGTAGTGTTAACCCCAAATATGGATGGTACGATGGACCAATGGTGATATGATCGTTGAACGGAATAACCCAACTCGACTCAGACGTGGAGTGAAAGTGCATGTTCAAGAGCGACTTACTACCAATAAAGTTTCTTCAAGTTTTCTTCCCAATTTTCCCCAGTCATTGCTGACCAGTACCTCTTTATTTTTATCAAGCTTGAGGAGGATAACATATGCTTGTTCTATAATTCGCCGTTCGGGCTAACCCGTCGCTATGTTTCAACGAGCCTAGCGACAGTGAAACTCGTTCTTGTCTATATTGACAAGTTTGTCACTGTTGATTTTAACGAGTTTAATGACAATGATAACTCTATCCTTTTCAATTTTAGAGAGTCTGAAAAGGTATGGAAAGGAAACTCCAATAATCCTTTTTCGTCATATAATCCCTTAAGTCTGAAAAAAAGTATAAAATAATATGAAAGGGATGAATTTTAGATATTTTTAACGAGCTGAAAAAGAAAAGCGCTCGATATTTTTGTGTAATAATCCCTCGGGTCCAAAATGATTAAAATCTAGAGGAGGGATAGCACTTCTGGTAGCTTTAACAAGCTGGAGAGGCCAACCGCTCGGCAATATTTTCATATTTTATGAGTCAGGTGAAAAGAGCTTAAAGGAGACTTGTCTTTTGAGGAACGAGTGATAATTTCGGGTAGCAGCTGATTCCAGGTAAGGTTTGGAATTTTCCAATCACGGCAGTGTCACAAGGATGGCTAACAGAATCACTCGTCGCAAATGTTCCTCAAAAAGGGTACACAATCAAATGGAGGCATATGATCGGCCAAAAACAAAGTGGAGCTGATGATGGGAACACGACCAAGGCTCAAAAGCTGATGATAATGCATTCACAATGGTTATTTACTGGAGATTGGTTCATTCTTTAATGAGCTTAAACTCTGGGGGAAACATATGCTCATTGCTTAGGTTTAATTTTTAGCGAGCTTGAACTTCACATAAAAACTACTCATGATAATGGTCATTGATTATTTGATTCATTGTTAGCACTTTGTTCTTTTAACGATCATACTACCTGTTCAATTGCTTCATCAAACCAATTAGAAATGAAAATACATGCTTGAAAAATGAGTTAAAACACTAATACCTTACTCGAATTACGTGAACAATAATTTAAAAGTCATTTTTACCTCTCATTTTACCATTTCATCTGAACTTTGGTTTGTTGGAGCTTTGGAGGTGCTTTTCCCCTTTGATTTTCACTATCTGATTCTGGGATATTCTGTAGATGATTCTCGGCACCGTCTAGACTAGGTAAGCGCTAAACCTGAGCTCTTCAGTTATATTCCTTCCTTTTTGAATTCGGAGCATGTTTCCCTATTTTTTTGAGCCCTTGGGGTTTGAAAAATTTTCCTTGGCTCCATCGCACCCTTCCTATATCAAAAGGTGCGATGCATACTGGCCTAGCCATTGGCCAGTTATTATGCATCTCACCCAGTACACTGCTGGGGTGTGATGCGCGCAAAGAGGGAAACTTCTGCACTGTTTTCTCATGGAATTTTTGCCTTTTCTTTCCAAATCAGGACCCTAACTCTTCTCTTGTTTATTTTTCAGAGATTCATCGGAGCAAAATGGTTGTTACATGGCGAGAATGTGAGCATGAAGAAGAATACATGGTTGCTTTACATGATCCAGGTACGGTAACTGCACTACGGAACTGTGGTCTGCTCAAGTTTTTCTGCATCTCTAGCATGAGGCAACAAATCAACTTGTTGCAATATTTTCTCGATGCATGGGATCCTACCAACCAGGTGTTGTAGATCAGAGGCAAATCCATCCCCTTGACTATCCTGGACATCTATTGTTTGATCGGTTTATCGAGGCATGGTGCCCCTCTCTCATTATCGAGTTCTTCCCATGGGGGCAAATCCGTGAGAGATTACATTCGCTGGTACTGTAGAGAGGGATGTCAGCCGAGTAGGGATGACAAGATAAACATCCGAGATGTCACTGATCAGTCCTGGAGGACCATTCTATTCACTTTTGCTAGACTGGCTGGTAGTACGACTCTTCACGTGGCTAACAGGTCTTATATGCAGTATGCCTTGGAATGCCTCGAACCAAAGGTGTTCAACTGGTGTGATGTAGTACTCCCTGTGATGAAAGAACAACTGACCAAGGTAAAAAGCGGTAGAACCAAAATTTTTGGCTATGGTTCTATTTTGACCGCTTTTGCCTTGGAAAAGATCCAACTGATGCAACCACAATACATTTCACTTGGTTTACCTCCATTGACTGAGCCACAGATGCAGAGATGGGTTGACCTCATGGCCCGACATGCTGTTCAGTCCCAAATTTCTTTCTCTGGTACCTTCTTCAAGTGGTTCAACCATCAGGAGATGGTTTATGCCGAGTTTCCATATGTTGGTATGGATTTCCGGGGTGACCTGGATTTGGTGCTGCCGGCTGGTGAGCAGTGGGGTGCTATAGGTAAATTCTCTGACCATATCTATGTTTATCATTTTCATAATATTGTTACACTTTCTTTGATCAAGACTAATAAAAAATCATGTGCTCATGTAAACATTGGACCAGTTCGACCAGTAGTATGCCTGAGAGAACCAGCTACCACTCTGGCAAGAGAGGCTGTGGGGAGGGCTATCCTTCACGACCTTAACATGGTCGACACTCTTTTAGCATTGCAGGATCAAGTCGAGGGTCTCACTCTCGGTATTTCGGACATGAGGACCAACGAGCTGCCTCTGAGGTTGCAGCAACATACCACAGGTGTGTCGAGTCGATGGACTAGGCTTTTACGCATGATTGCACAGGCCGTGACTTGTTATCACCAGCATCATTAGACTAGGGTACCCCCTAGCATTTTGAGTTTTGGGTCATTTGACCGATTTTTTCTTGGTTACAGAACATTATGTACAAACTATAAACAGTTATGAAATATATTTTTGATTTTCGGAGCTTTATTTTGGTTAAGTTACATGATCCTGCTGCATATATTGATGTGATGCTTATTTTTATAAATGTCGCAAATGTATATCTAACACATAATTTTCCAATGAGTCCGTTAATGTGTTTGAACTTCTGGAAATATGCTGATATTGGATGAAATCGAACTGTCCTTCCAAAATTTTGACCCTTAGGAACATGCGATAGATAGCTAGATTTCGTACATAATAGATGCCGGTGAGTTGTAGAGTGACAAGTTGTGAGTCTAGCCTAACGATAAGTCGGCATATGCCATGTGTGATGGCATAAGAAAGGAGTTCTATCAATGCATTGTACTCAGCAATATTTTTCATAGGCCGACCAATACACACTCCTCTGAAACTTACTAACTCACTGCTGGGATTGAAAATGGCCCATGCTGCAGAAGACAGGTTCCGCGAACTACAACTTGCTCCATCGGCATATCCAACGAATGATTCCAGTGGGTTTGACATCTGTAATGAACACAAAAAGAGGATTACTTGACCAAAATAAATTCTCTTGGCGAAAACAAAAATGTAACAAAAGCATGAGGATTACTACGCGAAATCAAGCATAGTAACGCTTGAGGTACAACCTGTTGCGAGGTTGCGCCAGTGGAATCCCATCATAGTCCATCAACTCGTAGGCTCCTTTTGCTAATACTTGCTTAACAATATAGGGACCCATCCATAATTATTTTAATTTCCCTGCTCCCAACTTATCGGATTCCTGGTCGTAAAGTAAGACCAGGTCACCATCTGAAAAGACGCGAGGTTTGACATTCTTGTTGAACTGTGCTTTGACTCGTTTCTTATGAGCTTCATTAGCCGAAGCTGCATCACGATGGGTTTCATCCAATTGGATTAGTTCCAAGAAAGGAGCCTCTTCTTCTGAGGTTCCAGGGAGAAGGTCAACTGCGAGTTTGAGGGACGAGATTTGACATTGAACCGATAAGATTGCTTCTAGACCGTACACAAGTTGAAAAGGTGTGAACCTGGTTGCATTTCTTACCGATGTCCAGTAAGCCCACAAGGCCGAGTACAGGATTAGGCGCCAATCTTGTTTGTGGACTCCGATCATCCTTTGCAGCATGTGCTTTAGGACTTTGTTGATTTCCTCAACTTGTCCGTTAGCTTGCGGATAGTACGGAGTAGAGCTGTCGTGGGACAGTCCTAATTTGGCAGCCAACTCAACCATCATGTGATTGCGAA
>APFE031022867.1:162796-176634 GCA_000404065.3 Pinus taeda | reverse complement strand
TTTGATTTTCGGAGCTTTATTTTGGTTAAGTTACATGATCCTGATAAAAATATTGATGAAATTCTTATTTTTATAAATGTCGCAAATGTCTATCTAACACATAATTTTCCAATGATTCTGTTAATGCGTTTAACTTTTTGGAAATATGTTGATATTGAATAGAATCGAACTATCTTTCCAAAATCCTAACCCTTAGGAACATGCGATAGATAGCTGGATTTCATACAAAGGAGATGCCAGTGAGTTGTAGAGTGATGAGTTGTGAGTCTATCCTGATGAAAAGTTAGCGTATGCCATGTGTGATGGCATTAAAGAGGAGTTCTATCGACATGTTGTATTTAGCGATATTGTTTGTTGACCGACCAATACATACCCCTCTGAAACTCACTAACTCGCCGCTAGGATTGAAGATGGCCCAAGGCGCAGAAGATAGGTTTCGTGAACTGCGAATTGCTCCGTCAGCATAGCCAAAAAATGATTCCAATAGGTTTGACATCTACAACAAATGGAAAAACTGGATTACCTAACCAAAACAATTACCCTTAGCGAAAAAAAAAATGTAACAAAAGCATAGGGGTTACTACGCTGAGTCAAGCATAGTAATGCTTGAGATACAACCTGTTGCAGGGTTGTGCCAATGGAATCCCATGCTAATACATGCTTAACAATATAGGGGGCCATCCATAAATATTTGAACTTACCTGCTCCCACGTTATCGGACTCCTAGTCGTAAAGTAAGACCAGGTCACCTTCTCAGAAGACACGAGGTTTGACATTTTTGTCGAACTGTGCTTTGACTTGTTTCTTATGGGCTTCGTTAGCCAAAGTGGTGTCACAACAAGTTTCATCCAATTGGATTAATTCCAAGAAATGAGCCTCCTCTTCTAAAGTTTCGGGGAGAAGGTCGAGCGGGAGCTTGAGGGATGAGATTTCACACTGAACTAGAAAGATCACTTCTAGGCCATACACCAGTTGAAAAGGTGTAAACCCAGTCGCATTCCTCACCGATGTCCGGTATGCCCACAAGGCCGAGTAGAGGATCAGGTGCCAACTCCATTTATGGACTCCAATCATCCTTTGTAACATGCGCTTCAGGACCTTGTTGATTGCCTCAACTTGTCCATTAGCTTGCGAATAATATGGAGTAGAGTTATCATGGGACAATCCTAATTTGGCAGCCAACTCAACCATCATGTGATTGCGAAAATGCGATCCATGATCTGTGACTATAGCCTGTGGAATGCCAAATCTGGAGACTACATGATTGAAAAAGAAGAGGGAAGTCGTTTCACTGCTATTGTTTAATGTAGGCATCGCCTCGGCCCATTTGGTAGAATAGTCTACTGCGACTATGATATAACCATGCCCCCCAATTGAGGTGGGGTTACATGTCATGAAGTCTATTCCCCATTTGGTGAATGGCACAACAACAACTACTGGTTGCAGAGGTGCGGGTGGTATTCTAGTTTTGTGATCAAAGATTTGACAGGCATGGCAACTTTTGACTGCGGTTATGCAATCTTTGAACATTGTTGGCCAGAAGTATCCTTCTCATAAAATATTTTGAGCTATAGCATAACTAGATTGATGCCCCCCACATGCACCTGAATGACAATTATTCCAGAGCTTTTCGGCCTCCTCATGGGTGAGGCACCTCCGCAAAACTGTATCGATACCACGGTGGTAAAGCATATCACTGACGATCATGTAGTCTTTTCCTTGGTATCGAATGCGCCGTTGTTCCGAGCGTGAGGTATTAGACCTATATGTTTGGGTTTGGAGATAGATTATTATGTCTCCATACCACAAATTTCTTAAATATATCAGAAACAAAGATTCGTCCACAATTGCTTCCTCGGATGTTGTATCGTTGGACAATGATGGGAGATCACATAGTAACTCCGTGAAAACCAGGGCTTTCTTCGATTTGGATTTTTTGAATTCCAGAACAAACTCTTGTAAAAACACTATCCATTTTGAATATTTCCCCCCCCAACAACTGTCGCGACAATATATAAGTCATGGAGTTGCAATCTAACAAAATGGTAGTTTTTCTAAAGAGGACATAGTGTCAAAATCTCTGTATCGCTTGAACACTTGTGAGAGCCATCTTTTCAATGTATAAGTACTTCATTTCTGTATCATTTAAGTTTTGGCTTAAATAATATATAGGATTTTCAATTCCATCATGTTCTTGAACTAAAACCATTGCTATGGTCGTATCCACTGCAACCAGATACAGGTTAAAGTCCTTTTGATAATCGAGAGAATACATTAATGATGCTTTTATTAGGGATTCCTTTAAAGCATCAAAGGAAACTTGTGCGACCTGATCCCAGACGAAGGGTACTTTTTTCAACAGACGAGTATAACCTTTAGCAAGTTTGGCGTAATTTGGAATGAACCTCCTCAGAAAGTTTGCTTTCCCTTGGAGTTTCTGAATCTGAAGGAAATTTGAAGGTGGAGGCAAATCAATGATTGCCTAAACCTCACATGGGTCGAGACAAATCCCATCCTTTGAGACCACGAAGCCAAGTAAACAACCAGAACTGACACAAAACACACATTTGTGTGGATTGAGTTGTATTGTATAGTGTCGGCAACGTAGAAATATCGCTCTCAAATGATGTGGATGATGGGTCTGCTTTCATGAATGATCCATAAGATCACCGAGATATGGTTGAACGATGTTCTTGATGTCATGGAAGGCATAATTCATTGCCCTCTGAAATGTTTCCCCTGCATTTTTTAAACCAAAGGGTAGCTTGCAATATGAAAATGTGCCCCACAGACAAATAAATGTAGTCTTTGACTGGTCCTGTGGGCCGATATTTATTTGATTATACCCAGAAAATCCATCCATAAATGAAAAGATTTCACATCCGGCGCATTCATCAATTATCTGGTCAATGAAGGGTGTAGGGTAGTTGTCTTTTGGACAAGCCTAATTTACATCCCTATAATCGATGCACACTTTAATCATTCCTTGTTTTTTCATTACAGGAACAATATTTGTTACCCAATTGGTTAGAGGAACCGGGTAAATAAAACCAGCATGGAGGAGTTTTTCAACTTCCACCTTGATGGCAATGGCTTTCTTGGGGTGCGCTTGCCGGAGCCATTGTCGTATTGGTTTGACATCTAGATACATCTTAATTCCATGTTCAACTATGCTCGAGTCAATGCCTGGCATTTCATCATATGACCAAGCAAAGACCTTTCTAAACTCGCGAAAAAGAGCATAATATATTTCCAGTTCTGAAGAAGAACAAGATTTGTCAACATGAATATTCTCTACAAAATCTGTTTTTGTTGAGATGTTTATGGTGATAGTCTCTTCAATGTTGGGCAGGTTTCACTCGGAATCCACCGTATTTACAGTATTTGATAGAAAATCAAAAATTCAGGGATGATCAAGGTCACTGGAACTATCAATCATCATTGACTAAACAATTCCTTTGTTTTTAGAATGTACTTGCGACCAAGGATCTGAAGGGGTGCCATATTCCTTACACTTATCTATCCAAATGCTTGATGAGCGTTGATTCAGGTTTTCTTCCCATGTCGAAAACATTGATTGCTACAATATTTCTATTGGGCTTGGAGGCAATACCTGTAGATGATCCATGCTAATATCATTTTCAGACATCTTTTGAATAGAAGATATCATATTGCAGGTTCCCACCGTGGCCACTTCCACCAAATTCATTGGAGGTGGTAGGGAAAAAGTCCCCATTAATGTAGGGTCTTTTAGTAGGCCTACTCCAATATTTTGAAGCAAATGAGTGCTTTCATGGATCATTGGAATGCTTCCCGTAACTTGTGAACTGTTGGGGAGAAATGTTTGTTGGTCAACGATTGTAATTCCTCCTTGGAAGGGAAATGCAATATTCCTAAAGTAGGTCGACACAATGGTAGCCATGGCATATATCCAGGGCCTTCCCAGTAGGATGTTGTAATCGAGGTTTCTGTTGATAACGTCAACATCAATTTCTACTGTTTTTCCCTCGAGTTCGATTTGCAAGTTACTTAAAATCCCGTATGGGGTGTATGTTCGTCCATCAAATGCTTTTAATGTCATCGATGATCGCGACAAGGGTGGAGATCCTAAAGTTTTCTAGAAACTCATTGACATAATACATGTAGATGCCCCCTCATCAATAATTGTTCGATGAATAGTTTTTTTGAGGGCTTTCACTTGAATAGGGAAAGCTAGTTGAGTTGGTAACCGAGGGTCATATCCTTTGTGATTAAAGGACACAAGATTGGAATCTATTTGGTCAATCGCACCTATCGCTGATAATAAAGCCTACTTTTGGGAGGGGAAATTTTGTAGTACCTCAAGTGTCGACATAGCGGACAGTGATTAGGCCAGATCCTCAACTATATTATAATGTTGTGTTGCTCTTGCACGAGGATTAAATGTCGATTTGTGTACTACTCCCTTTGGCAGTTTTATCGTTAGCTCAGGAGTGATGGGTGGCACAACTTCAATCGAAGTTATTGTCAAACTATTAGGTTGATCATTATCCTTATTGTTCAACATCTGTGGAATCCCGTAATCTTTATTCCTTGTCGATATCAAATCATCATTTTGCTGCTTCGAAACAGACAACATTAGCACTTGGGACAGGGAAGCGTTGTCACTAGCAACTAGATTTGTTCTTGGATTCATAAACAGATCAGTCAATACTGCTGAGGTTTATGAACTCTTTAAGAATTTTCTAAGCTCGGCTTTATATGGACAATCTCTCATCCAATGATCCTCATCACATATAAAGCATGGATGACTTGGTTTCCTATCTCCAGAAGGGTTTGCAGAAGCTTTTTCAGGAGACAACTCCTCCTGTTTCTTCTTCTTCCCTTTCTTTTTCTTCTTGCCTCCTGGTTGCTTCAGTTCTTTTCGTTTGTCAGTCGACATGGCATTTACCTCTAAGGCAAGAAGTTCTTCATTTGCATTTTGACTTGAAACCATACAGGCTTTCTTTGATGTAGCCTTTACATTTTTCGTGCTAGTCATACCTATCATGCCATCGCTAGCATGAGAGTCTTTGTTTGATTTAGGAGGGGGAGGAATGGAAAATTCCGGTCTAGGCGCATCAGGGATTTTATCGTAGAGAATGTTAGACTGAGTGTAGATCAAGTCTAGATATTGTGCACGAGCAATAACTTTCTCTTCAGTGATGACTCCTCCCTTTGCAACATCTTTTGTAATAGAAGGTAACAATGAATTAATAAACCATTTAGCCAACAGCTGATTAGGAACATATGTTTTTACCATTCTACGATGACGTCGCCACTCATGAATATGATTGGATATGTGAGTGGGCGTCGTTTGTTTGAAATTGGTAAGAAGCTCTGTTCTTGTTTCGTACCTTATGGGTAACTGAAAATGGGTTAAAAAGGTTGTGGCTAGGGCACTGAAGTTATCAAACGAAGCTCTAGATAATTCGATATATCATTTTGTTGCCGAACCAATTAACATTCACTAAAAAAGGAAAATCTTGATCAAATCATCATTGAGAGTGTTGGATGAACACCACAGATGAAAGGTCATCACATGATTCGACAGGTCTTCACCTGGATTTCCATTAAATTTAGGAATATTTGACGGAAGTTTATGCAGAATCACTGGCCACCAAGGGGCGTAAGCAATTGGATTGTTCGTTGGTTGATTTAGATCCGGTAACTCTAAATTCGCCACGAAAGGAACTGTTGATTCAGGTTTGCGAAGCATACCCAGGATAAGATGGGATCGCCTGAGCAGTTGGTCTTTGCATACTAGCATAATGCATTTGATGCTGGTAAAATTGGTAAGGTTGATGGACATAACCATTATGATAGGATTGATGTTGACCATTTTGAATATACGGCTGCCCATTACTTGCAAAGACTTGTTGCTTAGATCCTCGGTAAACTTGTTGGAATTGCGGTTGTTGGTATTGTACCATCCATGGTTGTGAAGCCATGAGCTATTGTCCAGTACTGACTGTTTGACCAAGATGAGGGGTAATGGTCCCTATTTGAACTCAGGTCATTCCACTGGTCGGTGATTGTGGTTGCATCACAGGGACAAGAGGTTATTGTATTACGACATGAGAAACCTGAGGTTGGCATACAACAGGCAATGCTTGTACTTGCGACACCATCACAATTGCCAACATAGTGGGGATATTTGACACAGATAAACTTTTTTTCATTGAGTATACAACTCTTGGTTGTTGAGGAAGTGTTGGCACCCAACCACTAGATGTAATTCTAGCATAACCTGAATTCTGTTCTGAACTCTCATATGGTTGTTCTCCCAGAGGAGACAATGAAAGGGTATACTGCCCTCCATACGGCGGTAATCCAGTGCTCAAAGGAATGATTTGCCTTTGGGGACCAGATTGCCCAAATTGACACTGCGAAGGATCAATTTGCTGAGACTCAACATAAGAGATTCTAGATATTATTTTGGACAAACAAACGGGAACAGACCAGAGTATCAAAACAGCCCCTAGATGGACTCCATCCAACGATTGAGAGATAGTTGGGACAGATGGTACACTGGTGAGCATTGTCGGAGTAGCAGTAGGAAGTTCTTTTGCTGTTGTGTTAGATGACATAGTCCCAGATGTCGATGGTTGTTCAGACATATTTAGTCTATCCAAAAGATTCCTTAGCGATTCTTCAGGAACTTCCGATGATGGGAGACTAACTTCTGATGAAGAAGGATATAGGGTGATCCCAGCTCCAAATTCCGATGGAGCGCTAGATGGAGGATCCTCCACAATCTCTTCTATGTCAATCAATCCAGGTAGAAGAGGTAGACCATCAGGCCCGTAAAATATTTCCGGTGTCGAAGAAAGTATAGGTTCTGTAGCGACAAATGTTTGGGGAGTAACACCTTCCGAATCAGTGGTAGATAGAGCCAGTTTAGGAATAGAAGTGTTGACCGTCACACTAGGATCAGTTGTAATGTCCTTTTGTGGCCGCAGAATTTCTTCTGTAGAGGTAGGGATACCAGAAATGTTCGGATTAATTGGAGTCTCTAAGGATTTCAGAGTACTTTTTCCAACCAAACCAGGGGACTTCGATCCGATTAAATGAGTTCTCATTGTCGAGAATAGTTTCATTTGCGGAGTCAAAGATGGTTGACTCGTAAGCCTTCGTGAACGACGGGGTTTTGATTGACTTTCTTCCATGATTGTGAATTACTCGATCAACTCAAAATAAAGGGGAAAATGATTCTGAATTAAATGAATTTTAGATGCTTTGACACAACTTGCTTTTTCAATTTTTAAGAGTCGAGAAAAAACAAAAGATGACTTTAGTCGCCTTCAATTTTTAATGAGCCTAAAGTGAGAAGTGCTCAGATGGACCTTTTCCTTTAAGGAGTCTGAAAAGGAACGAAAGAGACTACTCTGGAAATCTAGACAGAGGGATTACCAAACCAATCGCAAAAATGTAGAATACCTTTTACGGTATGACAGTCAATCTTCCTGAATGTTGTGTTCAGTGCATTGTGATCGATATGGCGACAGGCACAACTTCCTAAGGATAAATGATATAGGCTATTGTGGTCTCCCAATATATACTCGACGGTACGTGGGAGCACAAGTCCGTATTGGCACTTGTCATCTCAAAGAGGAGGAATCACCCAACTAGCAATGAAAGCGATAGTTACCAGGCTTTATGACACCGGAATACGTCTCTAGCCTAAACTTCTAAATGTTGCATGTTATGTTCCAAAGCATTTTTATGTTCATTGAATTTATTTTACAGTTGATCTTGCTTAAGAAATTTTCCTTTCATGTTCACCGCGTGATTTAGATATATAATTCCTAAAATGCAATCTAAGATGATAAACAATCATTTAATCTTCTTTCTGAAATGAAAATCCTAGCTACTAAGGAAAGAGAAATGAGATTCTTTCAACATAGAGCATAGAGCACACACTAGATTCACTGTCCTAAATCAAAGCAACAAGCAGTCTAAATGCAAATGCACATGCATATATTTGTTTTCTGCTTTCTTAATGTGTGAATGACAAAAAGAATGTTGAGTACAAATTTGAATTATCTTTTCAAAGCGAGAGTACTAACAAATTTCTCTTCAAAACGAAAGGAAGATAATGACGACACTTTGTGATTTTGAATTGAAAATTGCTTTCGACACTTGAAAAAATACTAATCCAAATCAAATACAAAAGTAACAGTATAATCAACCATCAAGAACAATAGGATTCTTTTATTTGACTGAAAATGACACTTGCGACACTTTCAAATCAAGAAACGACAGTTTGATTATGCTACTTCTTTGTAAAAGAGAATTGAAAATGGCACACAATACATAAAAAAAATCACAGTTCTTTGCATGATGGAGGTGGAATGATGGAAAGGAAGGGGGTTTCCATAGTGGTATACTGAT
Organism: Pinus taeda; assembly: GCA_000404065.3. NCBI lineage: Eukaryota > Viridiplantae > Streptophyta > Pinopsida > Pinales > Pinaceae > Pinus > Pinus taeda. Next base: position 168,222 of record APFE031022867.1, on the reverse strand, counting down.
CATAGATAGCAAAACTCCTGAATAGAGCTGAAGAGAGTGAAGAAAAACCAAAGTCTGAAGGCAAAATTAGCCTTATCTGATCATCGCACCTATAATACAGGGAAACAGGGATGCATCCCACCTACTGCACACGGGAGGTGCGATGCATCCAGATTTCCTTGAAGAGAGGGTGCGATGGTACTAGAACAAGAATTTAACTTGGTTCTTGGTCACAGTTTGCAGCTCAGTTCAGGGATTTAGGTCGAGCAAGTGATAGTCAGTAAATATAAATCATAGGGGATGATATAATGAGGTTACTAGAGCCACCACTAGGGTAATTAGAATGTTTAAAAATCGATTGTTCAGTTTATAAAAAAAACCTGGAGATAGACTGAAGCAAAATTGATCTAGTTTGCACTTGCATGGAAAATGCAGTTCGAAGTCTAGCTGGCTTGACTTCAAGCTCCTTTTGTAATTTTATAAAACAAAAAAATATATACAAGCAAACAAGCTATTCTCTCCCCAGCGGAGTCGCCATTTTGTTATTAGGAAATCTAGTGTCCGCTCGGAGCTGCTAGTCCCACTAAGATGGGTAGCTATCTTAGAAACAAACAAACTAAAGCCACTTTCACTTGCCTTTATGAGAAGTAGATAAGAGAGGAACAAAGGATACCAACCTCAGTCTTGCACTTGATTCCTTGCTTAGTTCCACTCCCTTCTGACATATCTTTGCCACCCTTTCCTCTCTTCAGAGAGTACCTGTAGAGTTAAAGCAGCATAACACTATCGAAGCATAAAGATATACAATCATTAACAATATAGAACCAGATATATATTGATCACACAAATGCATATATCATCAAACATACAAGAATTTGGAGGAAAACTCGAATAGCTTTATTAATAGAAATAATAGCAAAGAGGATTACAACCTATTGTTCTGACCTAGCGTCATCCTCCCAACATGAAAGCTCTTCTTCACCTCATGAAAATCTTAGATCACCCAACACTATGATGTTCCACCAAGAAACCAACAACACTTCCTTACAAAATACAAGATTCCAGCCTCTGGATCTCTGTGATGAGGGATCCATATATAGATGTTTGCAGGGGGGTGAGTTAGTTGCTAGTTTTTTATTAGTGTCCTCTCTCTGATAGTTCTTGGTTCCACTTGGAGATTCATGATCTCTTACTCATCCCTGGGTGAATTTAGAGTGGCAAGTGTCATAAGAGAAGTTTATGGAAGATTCCATGATCATCGACCTTGCAAACTGTCTCTGCCATTTGTCTACTCTCACTCATCACACCCTACAGAAGAGATTTCCAGTATGTATCACACTTTTTTCACTGAGCAGGTGAGATGCATCGTACCCTTACCACTGAGCAGCCTGTATGTTCCAGCTTTGACCAGTTCTGAGCAGTTTTCCATGGAGAACTTCTGGGAGATGATGTAATCAGCTGAACTTGTTCCTTTAGGGTGTGAAGTAACACTTTTAGGGACTTAGAATCCCTTGGTTTATGGAAATGTATGATTGGGGTTGCAGTGCCCAAAAATGTCTATAATAGATGGGTCATCATAAACTTCTGCTACGCCATTCTGATAATATGCTCTGCTTCAACTCCACCCTTTATGAACTTAGAAGAGAGATGTGGAACCCATTGATCCTTTTGTCTTGTCTCTATTGCCTTTGATGATTGCTCTTTCACTCTTTCTTTGGCATTGTCTTCACCTTAGCTCTGATCCCATGTTAAGTTTGTGGTATGTTCTATGCTAGAGAAATTTATTTCAATTTTCGTTAACTCAATACCTTTTCCTGATTAGAAATCACACCATCATTTAAAGTAAACTACAGATAGAACATAAATATAAATCATAGAAGACAAGCCAAGACAAGAGGACACAAGATGTCGCGCTAGCCAGGGACAAAACCCACAATGTGGAGAAAACCTTGATTAATTATTCTTTTATGTTCTTCATAGTTTAGCAGTGAAAGTGAGAGAGATAGTACATTTACAATAGAAGTCAACATTTTGACTTCTGATATCTGCAAAGATCAGTTGAAGACATATTTCTTCAACTGATTCTCTAAGGTGACTCCTTCACCTATCATATTGCTGCCTCTCGTTCAATTGCTGCACATTACCATGTGACACCTTGCTATACTGTCACATGTGTTGAACCTTGATGACTGAGCTGTTCTCATCTTTATGTTGCTCATCATGCTGCATCTTCCATGGTCTTATTCATCATCAAGCTTCCCATGTTCATGATCTCATTCATCATTATGCTACCCATTATTACATTTAACATTATGCTGCCCACGATCTCATTTATCATCATGCATCATTATGTATCTCATGACCTCATTTCAATGTTGATGTAGGATTTCATAGATCCTCTTGCCACAGGAATACGTTGATGATACATGTGCCAAGGATTTCCTCATCGAATCCTTATCTCATCATAGGGTCATAGAAAGATAGTAATATAACTCTTGCTTTTGTTGTGGCTATGACTTCATGTATTGACCCAATTCATAGATCATAGCTGCATCCTTATCCTACTAAATATGACTGCACCTAATACACCTCCCTTGCTTGTGAAGTGTCTCCTTTGCCTATGTATAAGACTTGTCTCCATCATGTGTAGAAGGTGACTTCATTAACTTGTAAATGTCCTATTACAACGTGTAAATATCTTCTCTTACCACTACTAAGTATCTATATTACATCATGTAAATTTCTCTATTATTGTGTATACATATTGCCATTACTGCGTATATGTATCTCCATTATAGCATATATATATATATATATATATATATTATATATATATATTATATATCTTCATTTCCTTGACCGAATACCTTTGCCGCTACCCTATCTAAGTGCCTCATGAACAACATTAGGATGTTACCATGACTACGTTGATCTGGGTGTACCTATCTCCATGACTAGTGTGTAAACAGGTCTTCATATCTACATTGGAATAAGTCTTCATGACTATGTTGGATATCATCTGCAGCTAGGATATCCAACATATGCTTTAGTGTTTCTCCAAAGACCCAAGACGTGGAGAGGAGATCACATTAAGAGTGTATGTGTATTCCAAAATGACTTCAAGTCCTCTATATTTATACTAAAATGTAGAGGATGAATAGACATGACCTTTGGGCTTCTTGAGCCTACAAAAGTTACTGGCCGACTTGACAATCAGTCTTATAATACAAATAAATTTATAACTCCATGAATACTTATCGGAATCAGATGATCTTTAGATCAATCCTACACCTTTCGAGGAGATGGATACAATAAAAATATCATCTTCCATAAATAAGATGACCCAAATGGAGTTTGGCCCTAGTTGCCAATTTTAACAGGTTATGCAAGAGAATCTCCCAATCCAATGGAAGAAGCCAATGTTCATCATTAAGAAAATCCTAGAAGTTTTGTTGATGTCCTTAAAGGATACTATCATTCTAACCTAATAGGAAACATAGTTCATCATAGGAATGAAAAGCATCCGCCTCCTAAAAGGAACATCTCATCAAGGCAAGATTACCCTAATAGGTATCAAGCTATTTTCATTGCTCATAGATTCTTTGTAAAAAATTTGGTGATCACGCAAAACATTGCAAGGCTTATTCGAGTAATAATAAGAATACGATTGTTGAAACAAACTGGCTAGGCTAAATTTAGACTTATAACTCCTTTGCTCCTCTTTCAAGGTATATCCTCTGATGTTACAAATTCAATAATTTAGGAAGTATATCACAAAACTATTCTCTATAACAAGGAGAGAGTTTGGAGAAAGAAAACTAGAGAATCTACCCCTAAAAAATTTAATCTAGCTTTATGTGCTCAGAGAAATCAAAAACAATTTTTTGTAGATAGTGGATGTTCTAGGCGCATGATAGGTGACAAAAAAAAATCATCTCAATAAGAAAATAAAAGTATGGAAATGTGATGTTTGGAGACAATGGATTTACTAAAATTGTTGGTAAATGCAGAGTGAGTCTCATCAATGGAAAATGAAAAAAAAAAATGCACTGTGTTGAAGGAATCAACCATAATATTCTAAGTGTCATCCAAATATGTGATCAAGGAAATGATCTCAACTTTTGTTCCAAGGACTATTAGATAAGGAGATAATCTTCAGTGAATCTAGTAGGAAGCTAGAGGAGTAAGAACAACAAATAATGTATACATTCTTAGTGTAATTAAAGAAGATAGATGTTACATGAGTCAAGGAGACAAAAGTTGGTTGTGGAACAAGTGTTTGGAATACCTTATCTTTGATTACTTGGTGAAGATTAGAAAAACTCAAGCAGTAAAAAATATCTCCAAAATTTCAAAGCTAGAAGATGTGATTTTTGCACCTTGTCAACATTGAAAGCAAACCAGGGCAAGATTCAAATCAACCGTATGTTCGAAATCAAAGACTCTAAAACTCATCAGGGAAAATTATAGGGGCTAATATTTGCAGGGAAAGATAATTTTCCATGTTTTTTTCCAAAAAATAGATTCACCAATTTCCATTTTTTTTAAATGATTCACCTAAATTTTATATTACACCATTATTGTACCTTAAAAATCACCAAAATACTATATTGAATAAGATAAAATCATTGGAAATATAAATATTTATACAAAAATATCAAAATTTGTTTACAATTTTCATATTAGGGACTAGTAAGTTCACCAAGGTTTCTAAACTTTAAGATAAATGCCCATCCTTAAAATTTTCCCTAGAACTCATGCATGAAGATCTGTGTAGCCCAACTAGAGCGCTAGATCTACAAGGAGAAAGTTATTTTATTTTATTTTATTTATAGATGATTATACTATAATTATGTGGGTATTTTCCATAAGATGTAAGTCAGAAGCACTAGATTTTTTTAAAACTTTCAAGACAATTATTGAAAATTAAAGTGAGTTAAAGATCAAATGCTTAAAAATAGAGAGGCTGGGAATTTACCTCAAGAAAATTCCAATAATTCTGTGAAAAATATGGAATCAGAAAGGAACTCTTTTTTGCTAGAACTCCACGAAAAAATGGAGTAGTGGAAAAAAATAATAGATATGTGCAAGAAACTACAAGAACAATGTTATTGGAAGTTCATTTACAAGCAAAATTTTGAAGGGAAATAGTTGGGGCAATAATCTATATCGTTAAAAAAGATCAACTCCAGGTAAATAGTGATCAAAATCTACTTTAAATATGGAAAGGAAGGCTCGCCTCTGTGAAACACTTCATAATAACTGGAAAAAAATGCTTTAAGAAGATTAATGATGAATCACTCGGGAAATTTGGTTCATGTGTTGACAAAGGAATTTTCCTTAGATACTCGTTAAGAAAAAAAGGCCTACAAAGTGTTAGGGTCCCACCCTAACCCCCTTATTCATGTCATGGGATCACGTCATAGTCAAGAGTCAATAAAGCCCAT
>APFE031022867.1:119655-162029 GCA_000404065.3 Pinus taeda | reverse complement strand
CGTGTCTTGTTTTGTAATCGAGCTCTGCTCTATTGGAGGTTGCCCCCTCGAAGAGGCCTGTGAACATTTCTCTTTGAGTAATAAAATCCTTGCTATTCTATGTTCTGGGTATATTTTCTTAACATATTCTGTGTTCTCGGTATTTTTCCGCGCATATTCTTGGTTCGGTATTGCTTTGCAGGTAAAGAAGCATAACACAAAGGCTACGACATTCGAACGAGGTGGTTTTGAGCATCCATTTTGTCGAGCTTAGACACACTTTTTCTTTGTAATCAATCATGTTTTTACCTAGCTCTCATGGTGATTGTCGTCATTTTGTACATCTTTGGGATATTATCTTAAATTTGAGCATGACAAGGTAATTTATTTATTATTTGACATATTTCCTTTTTTTTTAATTATTTAATAGGATTTATGTAATATTTTTGATGATTAATTTAGTTACAACTAAATATCAACAGTCAATTTCTAGTGCACTAACAACTCGAGAATGGAAAATACAAGATAATATTGCAGAATACGCAAACTTCTCGCCCTAACCTTGCACCTTGCATACAAACCTGCAATTAAGAAATATGTATGGATATTGACTCAAATATTACCACATGGGACCTTAACAAGTATATTATAAACTTGATTGGATTACAAACATGCCTCATCAATATTCTTAGTTAGTTTACAATCGATATTGGTGGAGCTGACCTTCTAGTTCTCTCATCACAAGTTCACAATTATCAAGGATTGAATCACGACACAAGCAGATTTAGCTTCCTCCATGAATTTCATGATATATACATGATAGGTATCACAAATTCTTTGACCAATTCCATTCTATTATTGCAATGTGAATAACTACAAAATCCTAGCCATTGTTCCTAGTTAGGTCATGTGTTGATGAAGGAATTTTCCTTGGATAATCATTAAGAAGAAAGGCCTACAAATGCTACAATTCGAATGAGGAAGTGTTGAGCCTCTATTTTTTCAAGTTTTAAACACCATTTTTCTTTGTAATCACTCATGTTTTCACCTATTTGTTATGGTGATTGTCGTCATTTTGTACATCTTTGGGCTATTATCTTAAATTTGAGCATGACATGGTAATTTCTTTATTATTTGACCTATTTCCTTTATTTTTAATTATTTAAGGGATTTATGTAACATTGATGATTTTTAATCCAATGACAAGTGAACATCAACAGACAGTTGCTAGTGCACTAAGGAATCAAGAATGGGCAAGACAAGATAATATTGTAGAATGCATAATATTATCGCCCTAAGCTTGCACCTCACATACAAACCTACGACCAAGAGGCGTGTATGTCTATTGACTCAAATACTACCACATGGAAACTCAACAAGTGGATTATCAACTAGATTGAATTAAAGGAGTGCCTCGTCAATAGTTTTAGTTAATTTGGAACACATATTGGTGGAGCTAACCTTCTAGTTCTCTCATCACAGGTCCACAATTATCTAGGATCAAAACCTAGCACAACCATATTTATCTTCCTCCATAAATTCCATGGTTTGTGCTTAATAGGTATCACAAATAATTTGAATGATTCCATTATATTATTTCAAAGTGAATAGCTATAAAATCCTAGCCATGGTTCTTGGTTAGTTAGTGATACCATTTTTAATCTTATGTTGCTAGTTTAGGATCTCGGCTCACTCCATGAGGTCATTGGACTCTAAGTTATGGTTACATAACGTAAAATATTGAGTAGTGATTTAATATCACGAAATTATGCTAAGTTTAATGATCCATTATTTGTGCATATGATTAATTTGTGATCTAACATTTTACAGGAGGCACCAGTTGATTGGTAGGACCTGCAAATATGTTCGGTGTGAAACCTGCTTATATTCCTTATTAAAAGGTGTCATCGTGTTGGAAACTAGTTCGTAATGGAGCGGAAATGTCAGCTATAGTTTAAGCACCGCCAAATGGTTTGACAGTAGTTATGTTTAATTTATGTTTTTTTCCCCTATAAGGCAACCCCTCACTATATATGAGGGAATTTTATTGGGGCTATATAGATGTGTATTCTGAGCAAGAAAGAGAGAGGTGATTGTGTGAGAGTGAAGAGGAAGTTACAACAGATATGATGTAGGTTGTATCTCTTCATTTTCTTGGATAATATAAAAGGAAGGACTGGTTGTTTCTCCGTGAATGTAGCCCAAATTGGGTGAACCACGTATATCGGTATCTCTTTCTTGTTTTATGTGTTTTTTGTGTTCATGTTTCTGCAATATTTTATGTGTTCCATTGCTCTGTAATATATATTTTTCTAACAACTAGTATCAGAGTCAAAGGTCTATTTGGATGATAAACTTGTAGGAGAGAAGGGTTCCTAGTTTGAGTGGGAGAAATGGAAGAAGATGGTAGGTTTAGGGATGGAAAATTTAACGGCTAAAACTACCAGTTGTGGAAGATGCTGATGGAATATTATTTGTATTAGAAAAATCTGAACCTACCATTGAGTAGAAAGACAAAGAAGTCGACGAGTATGTCATACAAAAATTGGGATATTCTAGAAAGAAAGGCACTTGGAACAATATGGTTGTGCCTAGCAGTGTCAGTAGCCTTTAATATTTCAAACAAAATGACAAAAAAGGTTTTAATGTTGTCATTGGCCAAACTATATAAAAATTCCTCGGCCTCAAATAAGGTATTTCTTATGACGCGTTTATTTAAAATGAAGATGTCAGAAGGTGGATTTGTTTTTGATCGTTTAAATGAATTTAATAGGGTTACCAATCAATTATGTTCTGCAGGGGTAAATTCTGATGATGAAGTTAGGGCTATGTTATTTCTGTGCTCATTGCCAAAAATCTAGAATGGTTTAGTTATGGCCATTAGTAAATTTGTCTCTAGATCTAGTACTTTAAACTTTGATGATGTTGTCAGTGCAATCCTTAGTGAGGAAATGTGACGAAAAATCTCTAGTGAGACATCAGGTAATGCTTTGACTGTAGAGACTATGGAAAGAAAAATGGAAAGAGTAAAGAGACCAGGATATCGCAGTAAGTCAAGGAAGGGCATATCCAAGTACAAATCGGGGATAGTGTGCTAGAAATGTAGGAAGAAAGGACACCTGAAGGAAGACTGCAAGTCTTGGAATGGAAAAGAAGGAGACATGCACCAAGAAAACAATCATGAAGCGAATGTCTCAGGTGATGTGTTGCAAGACACTTCGATTCTTTCATTAGAAAATATTATTGATGCTTGGGTGGTAGATTTATGGGCCTCATTCCATGCCACACTTGACAAGAAAAATTTTCATGATTATGTTTAAGGATACTTTGGACGGGTTTGTTTGGGTGATGATAAACCCTATAAAATCATTGGAATGGGTAAAGTTTTCATAAAACAATAGAATATAAACCAATGGATATTGAAGGATGTAAGGCATGTTCCAGATCTGAAGAAAAATATAATTTCAACAGGGTAGTTGGGAGGTGAAAGTTGTGTAACTACTTTTACAAATAAAACCATGAAGTTCACTAAAGGAGCCCTCATAATAGCAAAAGACGAAAAGGTTGGTACATTGTATTTATGCATGGTATTTCTAATTTTATTAATGCTTTAACCTCTACAAGAATAGATACAATATTGTGGAATCATAGGCTCAAGAAAATGAGTGAGAAGGGGATGCAGATTCTTCACTCAAGAAATTTGTTGCCAGGTTTGAAGCATTTTGATTTGGAATTTGTGATAATTTTGTTTATGGAAAAGAGAAGAGAGTTATATTTCTGAGAGTTGGGAAAGAAAAGAAGAACAAAAAATTGGAGCTTGTGCATATATATTTATGGGGACCTACTCAGGTATCATCTCTCAATGGATCTTGCTATTATGTTACTTTTATTGATGATGAAACCAAGAAAACCTAGATTTATTGTATTCGAAATAAATTTTATGTATTTGATACTATCAAGCAATGGAAAGATTTGGTTGAGAATGAGACAAGAAAAAGGTTAAAGTGTCTTAGATCAGAAAATGGAGGTGAATATTGCAGCAAAGAGTTTGATAAGTATTGTCCAGAGCATGGAATACGCAGAGAGAAGACAGTTCTAGGAACATCACAACAAAATGGTGTGTCAGAAAGGATGAATAGGAAAATCATGGAGCGTGCAAGGTGCATGAGATTGCATCCAATATTTCTTTTACAATTTTTGGCAGATTTTGTAGATATTGTTGTTTATATAATAAACAAAGGGCCTTTAAGTTCCTTGCATGGTGGTATTCAAGAGGAGGCATGGATAGGTAAAAGGATAAACTACTTATTTTTAAAGACTTTCAGTTGTGAAGCTTTTTTCCACATTAATAAAGAAAATACAACAAAGCTTGAGGAAAAATTAAATAAATGTACCTTTATTGGATATGGTGTTAATGATTTTGGTTATCACTTTTATGATTACAAAAATCACAAAATCATTAGGAGCATATATGCCATATTAAATGAAAAGGTTTTATATAAGGATCAGATATAGGAAACGAAACAAGAAAATGAAAACAAAGTATACACATTGCTTGATGAGATCACTGGAAAAATAAAGGTGAATGATAATCATAATGATCAACATATATAAAAACAACCACAATAGAAACATGAACCTCAAACACCTGAAAGTGGTGTTTAAGATCTACTTATGAAGAATAAATGCAGGTAGAAATCAGGAAGAAGTGGGAGCTAGCCATGAAAGAAGAGATGGAATCCTTGGTACATAACCATACTTGGGCCTTAGTCAAGTTGCCTACAGGAAAAACACAATTGCATAATAAATGGGTTTACAGGTTGAAGGAAGAAGATGAAGGTAGGAAAAGGTATAAAGTTATACTTGTGGTGAAAAGGTTTGCACAGAAAAAGGTATAGACTTCAATGCAATGTTTTCTCCTGTTGTTAAAATGACTTCAATTGTAACTATTTTAAGTCTAGTAGTAGTACAAAATTTCCATATTGAGTAGTTAGATGTAAAGACAACCTTTCTCACAATACTAGAGTTCTGCATTTAACTGGTCTGATGAAGACTTTTTGCGACTTCTAGGGTTAGGTTTCAACTAAGAGAGTGACAGAGGTTAACATGAAACCATGGAGGCATAGGGAGGAGGAGGGAGCTCCACTCCCTCCTACAGTAATGTGGTTTCGAACAAAGGGATAGTAGAGAATAAGAAGAAAACTCCACAATCTTTGAAGGGCAAGACAAAAAACACTAAAACTCAGAAGGCAGGAGGCAACAAATCCCATGCAGAGCAAAGGACCCACGAGGAAGATAGACAGGAGGAGACAGTAGAAGACAGAGGTCAGGGAGTAGAGAGCAGAAGAAAAATGGGGCCTTCTAAACCCAAGACCATAACTAAACCACGGGTAATATTGAGCGATCTGGCTTTGCAAGAGCACAGGGATCACATGGAAAACTATGCCATTATATGCAAGTTTATGGGAATCTGGCCGTTAGAGAAATCTTTGTACACATGGATAAAATATAACTGGAAACCAAAGGGGGAGCTAAAGATACATCTTGGATCCAAAGGCTTTTTTACAGTGGTGTTCACAAACATGGAGGATAGAGATAGGATTTTTGAATACTTCTCTGCTACTGTGCCAGAACAGGAAACTTTCACTTCGGTACCAGTATGGATTAGACTCTACTCCTTACCTTTAGATTACTGGTTGCTAGAGCCTTTAAAAGCTATAGGAAATAAATTAGGTCATTTATTAAAGATTTTAGAAGCAACTCTACAAGGAAAATATACCTCCTATGCCCGTATATGTGTGGAGATGGACCTATCAGGAGCGATTACAAATGAGATCATTCTAGAAGTCTATGATGATGGATGGGTTCAAATAGTGGACTATGAGCATTTCCCGTTCATAGGCCACAAATGTCATGATCATGGGCACCTATCTAGAGATTGTCCTCTCAACAAAATGGAGGAATTCCCGAGCACTAGCAAAAGGAAATAACAACCAGGTTTCACCAAAGTAGGAGGAAAAGGGAAGGGAGGGGGAAAGAAGACACAAAAGAACCCTACTGAGAATGATAACACAACAAGTAGTTACAATAGCTTTGAGATCTTAGAAGGAAGAGAAGAATATGGAGGTATCAAAAAGAGCACAGAAAATTAGGTGGCAAGGGGGAAGAAAAAGAGACTAGCGTGGAGTTCACACAGGAACATAATGAACATATGGTAGACCCTTTGAGCACCATGGAGATAGAAAAAGACTATGAAATGACTCAAAGTGAAAGTGGTACAGAGTACCAAGACTTACAGGAGATCTTAGAAAGCGAGAACCTAGAGCTGGAAAAGTTTCTAGAACAAGGAGGAAACCTATGAATAAACTCCATACCACAGGAGGACATTGACAAGGTTCAGTAGATATTCCTTAACAAGTCACACCAAATAGCGGTTGGGGTCAAATAGGGACATGATAACCAAGAACATAAAGGAAATTCCTCAATAGCATTAATAATGGGAAAATTAACAAAAAACCCAGGCAAGAAAAGGGGAAGGAAAAGACAGAAAGGACTGTTGCTGGAGTGTGGAAAACTCATGATTGACTCTGGAAGGATGAAAGAACTTTCCAATTACTCCTTCGAAACCCCACCTCAATGAAGATTACAACCTATAACATTAGAGGACTAGGGAGTAGAAGAAAACAGAGGAATCTAAGTAATAGGATCAGAGAAGGAAGACCTAATATATTGTTCATTTAGGAAACAGAATGCTTAGTGGAGAAGATCAGAGAAAAACATAGCAAATGGTTAAATAGATATGAATACCTTGAGGTTAAGACAAACAAATCTGCTGGTGGGATTCTCACTCTATGGGACCCACAGAAATTTGGCGTGATTGATGTGGAGGCATCCAGACACCACCTTTATTTGATTACTCAACCGGTGGGTGACAGGAAATGTTACATGATCACCAATGTCTATGGTCCATAGACAATGGAGGACAAACTTAGACTCCTCACAACACTGGAGGAGATGAAGAAGAGGTACATAGCTTAACCCTAGATTCTAGGAGGTGATTTTAACATGATAAAATCACTCACGGAGAAGAAAGGAGGAACTAGAGAACTTGGTAAGGATTCAGCTGCCTTCTAGGACTTCCTCACCAATATGAAACTGGTATATATGGAAACCAACAATGGAATCTTCACTTGGAATAATAAAAGGGGGGCTCTTCCCAGGTAGCCTCAAAATTAGACATATTTATTATCTCAGAAGAACTTATCCTCATGGGAGGTGGCCTGACTGCATCATCCTACCTTTTGGAGGTTCAGATCACTGACCCATTCAATTGGAAGCTTCACTATTAGCAAACTAAGGAACAACCTATTCAGGTTTGAGAACGATTGGCTCACTCACTCAGATTTCCTCACAAACATTGAAAAATGGTGGAAGGGAGAGATAAACGTTCAAGGAACAAATGTGTTCTTCCTACACTGTAGGCTCAAACACATTAAAGGCAGACCCAAAGAGTGGAATAATAAGGAATTTGGTAATATCTTCAAAGGTAAAGGAGAGGTGGAAAGGATATTGAAGGAGATAAACCAAATTCTTATCACAGAAGGCTACACAGTGGAAAGGGAGGAGATAGCACAGTCTCTTTAGAATGAATGGGAAAATAGATGTCTACAAGAGGAAACATTGTGGAGAAAGAAATCCAGAATCCAATGGATTAAGGAAGGGGAGCGAAACACCAATTTCTTTCACAGATCTACAATAGTTCACATAAACATCAATAAAATTGTGAAACTTATAGATCAGCAAGGTGTTGAAAGGAACACTCATGAAGAGATGGAAGAGATTCTAGTTCAGCATTTTCAAAAAATTACTAAGGAGACTAATGAGGATAGATCACAGTTCTCGGAAAAATTTACACAATACATTCCTAAACTAGTCTCCAGAGAAGACAACTACAATCTCAGCAAACCAGTGACAGAGGAAGAGCTAGAGGAAGTCATTAAAGAGATGCACAATGGGAAAGCTCTAGGCCCAGATGGCTTCAATGTGGACTTTTTCAAGACTTGCTAGAGGATTGTAGAGCATGATATTCTGGAGGTAGTGGAAGACTCTCGTAGAAGAAAAAAGGTCTTAAGGGAACTCAATGAATCTTTCATAGCCTTAATCCCCATACAGGAAAAGGCCACCTCTTCGGACAGATTTAGACCTATAGCATTATGCAATGTGGTGTACAAGATAATATCCAAAGTAATTGCTAACAGACTCAAACCACACCTCCCCACCCTAGTGTCTGAAGAGAAAATGGGCTATGTGGAAGGAAGAAAAATTCTTGACAACATAATTCAAGCTCATGAAGTGGTTCATTCACTCATCACCAATAAGCAGGCAAGAATGATAATTCAGTTGGATATAGCAAAAGCCTATGATAAACTTAGCTGGAAGTACATAAGAGCAATACTAAAAGCTTATGGCTTTGACTATAATTGGATTAAATGGGTCATGGCTCTGGTTACCATTTCTAGCTGTTCAATTCTTCTCAATGTCTCTCCCTCCAAGAACTTCAAGCCTACAAGAGGTCTTAGACAAGGTGATCCTATTTCTCCTTTCCTTTTCATTTTAATGATGGAAGGGTTAGGTAGAGAAGTCATGTCTACCAAGGAGGAAGGAAAAATTTGCGGTCTGAGACTAACTAGAGGCAGGGACATGGTGACACATCAACAATCTGTGGATGATACTATGCTGTCAAGGAAGCTAAAGCATTCAAGCTAATTCTGCATGAGTTTGCTATGGAAGCAGGTACTGAGGTAAGCCTAACTAAATCAAAGATTTTCTTTTTCAATACTGATATTTTGATTCAAAGAAATATTTCCAAAATCTTGGGCTTCCAGAGGGATTCTTTTCCCTCGAAATATCTGGGAGTTCTCCTCCTTGATAAACCGCTACACAAGGACATCTAAGAGCCCATTATAAATAAATTGAAAGACAAGATCAGCAAGTGGACAAACATAGCACTAAATCTAGTAGGGAGGTTGATACTCACAAATGCTATCCTCCAAACCATCCCTATCTACATGCAATCATCCATTCCAGTTCCTACTAGGGTTAGTATTCAAATGAGAGACATTCAAAGAGACTTTCTCTAGGGGAAAGGTGAAGAAAAGAAGAAATGGGCCCTGGTGGCATGGGAAAGGGTTTGTAAACCTAAATCCCATGGGGGCTTGGGTCTACATGACCCAAAATTTCTAAACAAAGTGTTGGGCGCCAAAGTTTGGTGAAGATGGTTGAAGGAAATACAATCCCCCTGGGGGAAACTATGGAAACAAAAGTATGCAATGAATTGGCAGGACATGAACCTCATAATAATGACAGGACAAGTAAAATGTTCACAAGTTTGGAATAGGGCCTGGGAGAATAGAGCCCTTATTCAAAATCTCAGCTTCTAGGAGATCAGAAGTGGAAATTTAGCCTAGTTCTGGGAGGACAACTGATAGCAGGAGGGAAATCTCAGTAATGAGGATTTAGCTAGTATTCAAACCGATACGATCAACAAAGGATTAAGGAGGGTTAGTGATTTCTAGGATCATTCAAGGAACGATGGAAAATGGAGAATTTGGAAACTTCTAGTTACAATGAGATGAGAAACTTGAATACTCAAGCTATTTCCCTCAAAGGTATTTTGGAAAAAAGGCAAATATTAATCTCAACCTCGAATGATCAATTAAGATGGGGAAGAAACAAGAAATGTCTCTTCACACTCAATGAGGCCAAAAGGATAGCTACGGGGCTCAACCTTCCAAGCACTGACAAGACTTGGAAAGAACTCTGGGATAACCCTCACTGGATGAAGGTAAAACTGTTCAAGTGGATGGTTCATCAGGGAAAGATCCTAACTTGGGATAATCTTAGAAAAAGAGGATTTGTTGGCCCCTCAAGATGTCACCTATGTGGACACCAAGAAGAAACCACCAATCATCTCCTCAATAGATGCTCTTTCACGGCCACATTACGGAACTGGGTTGGAGATGTCCTCGAGCAGATAGATAGGCAAGAAGATGACATCATAGCTAGGACGAAAAAATGGAGGAGAAATTTTTTAGATAATGATATTTTAAACTCAGCCTAGGCACTGACTTGAGGGTTCTTAATCTCGAATGTATGGAAGGATCACAACAATAGGATTTTCAAAGAAAAATGGGTTTAGTGAGTAGCATCCTAAAGCTAATCCTTAAGCAACTGAAGGAGACTGTCAACATCCTAGGGGCGTTTCTATTGGTAGACCCATAGGACTCAAAGAAGCCAGAATACTAGAAAATTTGGAGCTTCAGGTTCATCCCCCTTAGTATCCTCTGTAGCTCAACAACAATATTTCAGATTGTAAGGACTGTTGGCAACCCCCTTCTTCAGGTTTTTTAAAATTTAACGTAGATGGAGCCTCAAAAGGAAATCCTGGAGAAGCAGGTTATGGAGGGTTCATGAGGGATGAGGAGGGAAACATACAGGTCATTTGCTACAGCTATCTAGGAAAGGAAACCAGCAATATGGAGGATCTCATGGCGATGGAGCTATTCTTGGAAATATTGTGTAGACACAACATACAAAATGTCATCATTGAGGCTGACTCAAAATTAGTAATTAATTTGGTCAAGCAGAAAAGCGCAGGGGCATCTCTAGAAAGAATCTCAAGTCCCTAGTGGCTTCTGCAAGTCTACCAAAGGATTCAACTTCACCTTAGAATTCTAAGAACTCTCAATGCATGTTCGCAGGGAAGCCAACAAAGTGGTGGATTGGCTTGCCAATGAGGGGGTTAGAAGCAAGCTTACCGACATGTGTTGTTGGTGGAAGGAGGTAATGAATGAAAGATTGAGAGAAGAATGCTCTGTGCGGGCCCTTAGTGACAGCCAACATTATCAAAATAAACAACGAGACAATGTTTCCCTCCACATCAATGAAGAATAAATATTTCTCAAAGGATGAGCATCGTAAGTCCTCACAGAATTCCTGGACAAAGACAGCCATAGGACTAGTGGATTGCTGCATGAAAAGGAAAAATGATGAGGAAATGGGTCACCATGAGGATGGACGATGGACGCCTTCAAAACTATTAGGTCTTTCCTTGTACGAGGTGAACCTTTTGGGTAGGTCGTACATGCACTATTCTAAGGAGGACAGTGGTTTGGGAAACTAGATTAAAAAACTACTTAAGGGAAACCATTTGCATCGGGCGTGCTTTTTCCCAGAAATGGTTTTCCCTGAAAGCTAGCATTGCCACTTAGTGAGCAACACGTGGTGGGGAACCAGAAAGGTAAACCACCCCCATCACTTAGTTTATATTGTGCTTTTAAGCCGCGCAATATGGTTTCAAGCTGTCAGATTAGTTGAAAATGATTGACGGCCAATGATATGCGAGCAATTTAGAGATTTCTTGCAGGCCACTGATCCGTGCAATTTGGGTTTTAGTTCGTCGGTCAGTAGATTTAGGGCCCACATGCATGAAAGATGGACAATGGAGGGCAGTGGTTTGGGTGACCAGATTCAAATTCTGCTTAAGGGAAACCACTTGTATCAGGTGCTCTTTGGTCTGGAAGTGGTTTTCCGAGAAAGCCAGCGATGCCACTCATTGAGCAACACATGGAAGGGGAACAGAAAGGTAAACCACCCTCATCGCACATTATATATCATGATTTTAAGCCATGTGATATTGTTCCTAGCCGTTATATTAGTTGGAGATGATCAACGGCCAATGATGGTCGAGTAGTTTTTGGGGCCCATGTGCATGCATACGTTTCTAGGGTAGTCTTGGCCTGGACTTTAGTTTGCCTTTGGGCAGTTTTTTTCGGGCATGTTGTAACCTTTGTGGGGGTTTGTGCCTCTGCACGCTTGTTGTAACCTTTGTATTTTATCTCCTTTTTTTAAGTAAGTAAAAGGTCTCTCTCTCGCTTTAGCAAAAAAAAGAAAGTAAGGACAACCCTGCTCCATGGCGATTTAGAGGAAGAGATCTATATGCAGTAGACATAAGGATATGAGTTCAAAGGGAAGGAGAAACTAATGTGCAGGTTGAAGAAGAGCTTGTATGGCTTAAAACAAGCTCCAAGGTAGTGGTATCTAAAATTTGACAAGTTCATGTCTAAACAAGGTTATACTAGATTTCACTCTAATCATTGTGTTTATCTCAAAAGGAAAAATGATGGGAACTATATTATATTGCCATTATATGTAGATGCCATGCTTGTTGTAGGTTCTAACATGTAGGAAATAAATGTGCTCAAAGCAAAATTAGAAAATTAATTTGTAATGAGTGATTTGGGTGCTGCAAAACAAATCCTTGGTATGAGAATAGTTAGAGATAGGAAAAATTGCAAATTAACATTGTCTTAGAGTGAGTACATACAAAAGGTGTTGGAAAGATTTAATATGCAGAATGCAAAACCAGTTACTAAACCTTTGTCTAGCCATTTAAAAATAAGTAAGGAGATGTGTCCCGAGGCTCAGGAAAATATGGATTATATGTCCAAAGTTCCATATGCACCAGAAATTGGAAGCCTAATGTATGCAATGGTCTGCACAAGGCCTGATATTGCACATGTAGTGGGAGTTGTAAGAGGGTACATGAATAATCCAGGAAAACAACTTTGGATGGTAGTGAAGTAGATTCTCAGTTATTTGAGAGGTACCACAAATCAAGCATTATGCTTTGGTGGTTAAAACATTGCTCTACAGGGATATGTTGATGCAGACATGGCAGGTGATAGAGATGATAGGAGGAGCACCACAAGGTATGTGTTTATTGTAGGTGGAACAACTGTCAGTTGGGTTTCGAAATTGCAGAGTATTGTTGCACTCTTAACGATAGAAGGAGAGTATGTTGTTGCTACAGAGGCTAGTGTTAATTTCTGGTGGCATGAGATGTTCTCTAAGTCTCAAAATTTTCATGAATGCTTAGACACGTGCATTATCCAATACCCATAAATCGTTTTGAGAAATTCCACCTAGATATAGTTTTATTAAAATAATTATTTATTTTTAATGGGGCCCCAAGTCTAAACTTGGGAAATTAAAATAATTAAAGGGTACTAATCTAAACTGTGTGTGTAAGTTCTAAAAGAAGGTGATGATCAAGTCAATATGATCCTAGCCATTGATTATAATCTAATCTAGGTCATTGATTGACCAATGAGAGGATTATAAGAGAAGGC
The DNA here is from genome assembly GCA_000404065.3 of Pinus taeda. Classification (NCBI taxonomy): domain Eukaryota; kingdom Viridiplantae; phylum Streptophyta; class Pinopsida; order Pinales; family Pinaceae; genus Pinus; species Pinus taeda. Next base: position 148,860 of record APFE031022867.1, on the reverse strand, counting down.
TTAATGGGCACTTGAAGAACACACCAAGAGTTGATCACTCAGATCAAATTGTTGAGGTTAGAGTAGCGCAGTGATTTCATGGTGATCACGCAGATAGGGGAAAATATAGTTTTTAGTTGGGGAATATGCTCGTGATCCAAGAACACACGACAAAGATGCAGAGAAAGATGGAGAGTAGTTAACGCAGTGCCCAGTGGGGGTGACATAGAGCCACAAAGGGCTCACGCAGAGCAACATAGTGTCTTCAGTGTAGAAGTCCAAAATTTATCTAGTATTTCGATGTTCTGAGCCGGGAAGGGCTGAAGATGAGGCTACTAAGAGTAAATCAATCTAGTAGAGGAAGTGACGTAGTTCCTTAGAGGTAGTTCCATCCTAAATGGTATAGTCCTTGTTCCTCTGACTTTGTGCTAACTCTTATCACCAATCCTCGCATGTAGCTCATAATCCCACTTGATTAAGTTGTTAAATAATTCTTGATTTCTTGTCATGTGCTTGAATTCTCAGCTATCTATGAACCAATCACCCTCACAAATGGTGCTCCCAAAAAAATGAGATATGAGAGAAAATTTCTCCTCAAACATCTTGCTGAAATCATTCTTTTCCACTGTAGTTGGAGTAGCTATCACCATCTCAACCTTCTTCTCTTTCCCTCCTTTCCTCTTCTTGTGCCAACACTTGATTTCTAAATGACCATACTCTTCACATACAAAAAATTTCACTTTCCTGAAGTCCTTCTTGATGCCATTATTGAACTTCTCTTTTCCCTTCTTTAGCTTACTAGCGAGGGAAACATACTCTGCATCAGTATTTCACTGAAGATTTTCATCCCAAAGTTCCTTCTGGATAAGATCGTCCTAGTTTTCACTACTCTAAGAAGCCCTTGAAGGCAATCGTCACTAACTCAAGTTCTAGAACATCATCACCACTGGCACTAAGCTCATCACGAACTTATTGAATCCTAGCAAGATACAAAGTCATGCTCTCACCATTTATCTTCTTGATTTCCCTAATCTTCTCTCTCAATACCATCTTCCATTTTTCATTTTTTTTTCTCTGAAAATATGCTTTTAGAGCTTCCCATATGTCCCATGCAACCTTTTTTCTGGTGATATGAGGTATCAATCAGTCCTTAACTCCATTAAAAATGATCAACTTGGCTTTGGCCTCTAATAGGTTATACAAATCCATTGGTTATATGACCTTGGTGTCGACATGATTCCATAGAAAATTCACTAACATCACTATATTAATCCTTTCCTTCCACAAACTATAGTTGGAAAATTATACTCCACCTGATTTTCATTCCAAAATTTCTTTTTCTTTTTACTGATTATGACCATAGAACTGTTACGGAGGCAATGGATTCAAATTTAGTGGAGTTTATAGCTAAAATAAATCACATTAGCAACAAATAAGTATTTAAGAAGAAGTTGAATGTGTATGGTAGAGTGGAAAGTTTCAAAAGGTAGTCCATTTTTTGGGTCACACTTGTGTGATTTTGAGGGAAAATCAAGTATCTTTGTTTCTAGTCTAGAATTGAAAACCCCTATAATCAATGATAAACTACTTTTATCTACAAATAGCTCCTTTTCATCAAAAAAAAATAATCCAAGAGAACTAAAACTAATTACAATAATGGAAGCATATTCCAAGATAATCAAATTTGATTGTAGGAATGGAAGTATATTCCAAGAGCAATGACTTTGATTACACGAATGTAAGTATTGGAAATGGTTTAATTGATTGGGAGGATGGAGTTTATAGTAATTTTGATAAAGTGAAAGAGCCTAGAAAATATACCCACAAGTTTCAATTTGGTATTCCTAGTTTCTTTCCAAGGGCCTACACCTTGGAGGAAAGCTACAACATTTAAAAGTGAATAGAAGAGATTCAAATATGGAAAGTCATATTTGATTGCAAATTCTCGAAAAGAAACTTTTACTTGTTGACTCTAAAATGAATTTCTTTTCAACTTCGAGAAAGGTGAAAGTAACAAATTATGCACAAGTGGGAAGAGCTAGAAAGGTATTTAATTTATATTAGTTTTGGTGAAGAAACCAACTGATATAGAAAAAAGTCAGAGAAAATGATATTGCACAATCATCCAATGCATTTTGTTCATTCTCCACCCAAATAGTTTCTCATACCATTAGTAATTATTTCACTTTTTGGGTACTTCTGGTTCCTCTATAAATGAATGGTGATTAATGTGAGAGTTATACGAGGTAGTTGATGCGAAATTAAATATATTGTTTTATTTTATGTTTTCCATCCACCATTCAAATTTTTCCTCGATATATTTTATCATCTAGGGTGATGATAAGAGAATAAGATGTTCTTAATCATGAAGCAAGAAAAATAGTTTTGAATGGATAATGGTGGAACAAATGATCATGTTTTAAATGAAAGGAACATATTTTCTTTATACATGGATATTGGTATTTAGTGGTATTGGAAAGGAAGCACTTGTTGGCATGCTTGTAAGATAAATAGAACATGTCAAAAGGGTTTCATTGTTTTAATATACTAGAGGGTCTATATCAGTAATGAGTGTTTTTTATGATCAACAATGGATCATATCTAGTAAACACCTAGTTGTGTACCCAGGGATCAGCTGGGGTCAACAAATATTCAATATATTAGTGAATAATAACATAAAGATATATAGAAAAATCACTATTTTGAATGTTGTAGATGTTGTGGAAGTGTTAATTGGTGCTTGTTCTAAAATTGGTGGTGAAATTGTAGTTGTAAGTGGTGAAATCGCTTTTCATTTATTAGATTATAGGCATGACTTGTATGGAAAAACATGGTCATACCTTATTCGTGAGTATTTCTTTAGCTTTCCAACATTATTTCACTTTACATTCATAGATATCTATTTTCCATTCATAGATCTCAGTTTTAGAATTTTCGCCAATAGAAAGTGGGGAACTAGTTAATATCTCTTCAAATGCATTAGGCTCCATAATTTCTTTTTCTTCGTGCAAGGCTTGATAAAGCCTCATCTTTGAATCTATTTCCCATGGTTCAACCCATGGATTTCCTTCACAAGTTCAAGAGGAATAATTATCTTCTTGTTATTACCCTTTAATTTATTCCAGTATTTTTCTAAATATCTAGTGGATTTAATCCTTCGACCACATGGTCTCTCGACTAAATTTGTATAAGTTGGGATTCCATTGACTAAGTCAATAACTTGAAATTCAACTAATTTAAGGTAGTCATTCATCCTGTGAAGTGATGGTTTCCTAAAATTAATCTATGTTTCTCTCGTAAGTATATTTACTTGCGAACCAAAATTTACCACAACTTCCTTCACCATATATCCATTGATTTCTAAGTCAACCTAAGGGTCATGGACATCTAAATGTTTTCTCTACAAGATTTGGTGCAAGTCTTTGCTAATTACTTCCTTTATTATAGTATTTTATGATATTTAAAAGTTCAACAAGATGACTGGTTGATTGTTCCTCCTTTAGTAATTCTAGAAATTCCTCAAGTAAAGTATCTTTTGTGGGTTTCTTTGTGTCAACTTCATTTCTGAGAAATTCAACTACTTTTTCCATAGTGTCATTATGAACTTTCATATCTCGGTATTTAATAGTGATTTTAGTAGGTTGAAGGATTCATTTATTTCAACAAGTATTTTCTTGACCCATGCTAGACGTAGTGATGAGATGGAGGTTTTTTGGATTTAGAATCCCTTGCTATGGAATAGACTGTAACCAATTGTAACTCTCTTATTTATTACATTTTCAATAATTTAAGGTAAATCCTCCAATGATTGATCGCCCAAACCGTACATATTACAAAAGCATAAGTCGATCTTGTCTTTTAATGGGCATCTTAGTGTTGTGTGGCCCTCTTTCTAGCATGTAAAACAATAGAATATTCCTTAGCCTCAACCACAACCACAACCTTGACCATTATATCCTCTGCATCGACCCCCATAACCTCCTCTTCCATTTCCTCATCCTCCTTGGATAGGTGGTTCATTATATTGCTTTGAATACTGTGTGTAAACAGAATTACAATTGAGCTCATTATTCTCATTCACCTGACATTCTTGAGTTGAGTGGCTATTATCCTCATGTATGGCACACTATTTTGTCTTAGTATTATTCAAATTATATTGGCACTCCTTCACATTGTGGTTCGATGCAATTGGACATATATCACAATATGTATCCAAATGAGCTTGTAAAACATCTTCATCAAAATAATCAATAAATTTAGAATTATCCTTGGTATTCCCTTCACTTATGCAGTTAATACACCAAATATTATATTTGTAGAGAGGTAGTGTTGATAACAAGCTCTGTAATTTTTCAATATTTTCTCCTAGTTTATTGTTAGTTGTCGATGTGTTCAATTTCCCTTCATCGTTTGTTTTCATGCGTTGAGCCAATTTAAGGGTTTCTTTGTAAGTCCATACTTAGTCCATCCCCAACACTCATCATATTTTCAGCAACAAGCCAATAATGTACCATTGGAATAATAATGCTTCATCAATAACATATGGAATTTGACTTAATAAATCATTGAATCTTTGAGTGAAATATTTTTTGATTCATAATGTTTATAAAATATTTTTTTGAAAAATCAAATAGACATCTTATGGTTGACGCATTTCAAACCACATAATGTAGTCCATCATCGGGACTAAGATAGAAACTCTAATCTAAGACTAGAAATAATCATGAAGAAATGCATAGATAATAACAATAAAATTCTAATGGTTAAATTCTAACAGATAGTATTATTATTATTATTTAATTCAAAACATATAAAATCCCAAGAAATTGAAGAGATTAAGGAGAGATATAGAAATTAAAAATCATGAATTAAATCATTTTTTATGATTAATGAGAAAAACCAAAACAATACAATATTAAAAATATATATTTATGTAAAATAAATAAATAAATATTTATGTATAAATCCATGAATGTTTATGAATATTAAAAACATAAATTGAGGAAAAGGGCCAAATTAGCCAAATACATTAATAAATAATAATAAAAATTTAAAATTAATGATTTGGATTTCAAATAAAAATTCAAATTATTTTTATTTTATTTTTATTTTTATTTTTTCAAGAAAAAAATGATGTTAGAGCTTCCATATGTATTTATAAATATTATGATGAATGGAATTGATCAAATTGAAATAAAAAATAACTAGATTTTATTCATAAAAATATGTTTATGTAGTAAAGGATGAATGTTTTAAAACAAAAGTGATGTAGTCTAAGAAATAAATAAATAAATCAACAATCAAGAATAAAAATGGGAAGAAAAACCCCATGAAAAAAATTCTAGAACATATATATTATTAAAAAGAGTTAAAGAGATAAATAAATACATGTATATATAAAGAGTTATAATAATATAAAAAAGATTTGAAAATTTATTATGAATTAGAATAATCAACCTCTTTCTATTGAAGGCCCAATAAATGTTAAGAAAATTAATAATAAATAATAAAAAATGAAAGAATTTAAATAAACATAAGAACTTAAAAATGAAATGACAAAGAAAGAAATAGACCAAAGAAATGAAAAGCAAGGAGAACAAAAAGGAAGACTCCTAGGTAGACAAGGTAGGAATCCAAGTGTTAATCTTCTACCCATTATCTCTATTCAACATACTATATCTTCTCTCAATTTCTATGGTATCCCAAAACTTCCAATGATGGAAACGATCAATCTTGGCAATGGCCCGAGACTCTTTTATACAGATGTGGTGTTTTGTCTTCCTAGTGTGTTTGAAAGCTAAGGATCGAGTCCTAAAATGTTTAATGTCTACATAATGCTCCTGAATTTTTTTATTTATGGAACGACCAGTTTCTCAAATGTTCGTGATTCCACATGAACATAGGATTATATAAACACGTTTCATGCTTTTAGGATCCACTGGGTCTTTGACGGATCTTAGGGAGCTCTGAATGGTGTTTAGGGGCATAAAGGTAAAAGAGACCTTGTGCTTCTTGAGAATCTGAGCAATTTTGTTGGTGGTCTGTTGGATAAACGGAAGTTAAACACTAGAAGAGAAATCTCTAGCCTCTTTCCTTATCCTCAAACATTTGCTCTCCTTTAAGAAGGATTTGAGGCCTAGGTGCTTAATATAACCATTATTTTTTAACACTTTAAGGAGATGGGTTTTCTCATTATTTAGGCGACTTTTATCTAAAGCGCTTAAAACATGAGTAGCAAACGTGTTGAGAAATCCCATGTTTTGGGTTGGATAGTGATGGGAACTAGCATGAAGATATTGCTTAATGTGAGTCTTCCTAAAAAATACCTGTTGAGAAAAAAACAATCATCTTTCTTAGAAACAAGGATGTCAAGAAAAGGCAGACTATCATTGACTTTTGACTCCATAGTAAACTTGATAAAGCTTGATTGATAGTTAAGATGATAAAAAAAGATCTAATTTATCACACCCATGAGGCAAGTTGATGACAACATCATCTACAAATATTTTCCATAGTTTAAAATGATATTGAGCTATATCCAATGCCTTGGATTCAAAATCTTCCATAAATTGGTTAGCCATGACATCTTGTGCTTTGAAAAAGGACAAAAATATCATTTTACTATCATTTTTGGCTTTCAGCTAGTTTTATGCGATATTCATAAACAAATAAGTGCTCATTTTGAAGAGCGATTCCGAAATGGGAAATTTGTTTATCTTTATCAGTGATTTCATTGGAACCAATGTTTCTTTGGATCTTCATGTCCTTCATAAAGGGGAATATGATTTAGTCCTGTTTTTATCGGTTGAGCTGTAGTTTTCACTGTTGATTTCTGACTAATCAACTGGTCAATCTTATTGAATTCAACTTATGGGTGGTGTGTCAGATGTGAAATATTCTCTTCTATTCAACTTCAACTTCTACTTAATTTATTAATGTTTCATCATTTTGGAAACCTTTATCTATATATTCAGTGAACCGAATTGTTTTGTGTCATAACTCCTTGATGTCTAGACTTGTATCTTCATATTCTTCAATATATAATAATTGTAGCAGGGGGTACATTCGTGAGATCTCAAATATGGAGAAGTATGTATTCATTTTATTGATTATCAATCCACATTTGTTTTACAACAAGAATTTCAATTTCTAGTCAATCACTTAAATTACCTTGTTCATCTCTCTTGTACGAAATTGTTGTTGCTTCTAAATTAATATGTAATCTTTATTTGAGGAATTTTGTAATGTTAGGACATTGTATTAATGCAACTATAGGACATGTGTCACATACCTATCTTCCCAAAAAAAATGAAACATAATGGACTTACTCAGTCAGGTATTAGCCCCTTCTTTTATCAGCGGGAATAATATATCATGATTTTCTTGTTTGAATGTTTATATTCTATATTACCTATGATTTCCTATCACATACTGGAAATAACCATAAATAGAATACATCTATGTTGATGTTAAAAAGACAACTTCTCTAACACACTCATATTTTATTTAGCCGAGATCTAATCCAAATTGATGAATCCAATGTATCATATTTGTTTCACTTGTGTATATGTGTATGGATAAGTGGAGACCCTTTGTAGTTAGTGCATACTCATATGATGTACTTTTGGTTGTATGTTATCTCCAGTAAAATCTCCCTTATTAATACCTATTTTCACAGTTTATATTATAATTGAAATCCCCAATCAAAAATATAATTGTTCTGTGTTAGTTCACAATTATATTCAGCGATGTATCTTATGAATAAGAAGGTTGCATAAATAATATTTGTTGATCCTTCATATTTGATGCAGTCCCATGAAATTGTTTGTACCTTATTTCCTCCATTGTTATATATATATATATATATATATATATATATATAATATAATATATAATATATATAATATATATATATATAATCTTTTTCATCTAAAAGTTACAACTTTATATATACAATGTTTTTCCCTAACCCATGTATTAGGATTTTGACTTATAAAATAGCATAGTTGCAGTGATTACTTTTGAGATATTTCCCAGAATCCCTATCTATCGCACTTTATTCATGATTAACCATTGATTTAGTCTCCATCCAGTGGTTGTACCTCAATGCACATAGTATGGCTACTCAAAGTAGTGGAATCAATAAATGTATATAAAAATTACATTTAGGTAACTATGTATCATCTTTATGAGAATCTAAAATTGCAAGCTATGGTATGGTTTGGTAACAATTTTGGGATGCACTAATACCTTGGGTAGGTATAGGTATATGGTTAATCATACTCCGTGCAGTCCGTTTTTTATCATAACAATATGACTTCCCTCATTTTTCCTCTTTAATTCCCTGCACACTTCCAAATAAGTGTGTAAATAAGATTGATTTCAATTTAATAATTTTATCATGTGTATTTATAATCAAGCGCTAACAAATACCTCTATACCATGTGATTCTCATGTGCTAACATGTGTTATTCAAGCGAATAGTTGAGATCTTAACTGTGAGATCCAACGGTTTAGTTTTTCTTTCATAAAACCTTGTAATTAAGGTGGTATAACACATGTTCCTTGTGGTGATTCTCATGTGAAGGTGTGGCATCTTGTGCTCATGGTGCCAGTTCAGGAAAGGTGGAGGTGCTCTGCACTTGGTAACCAAAGTATGCTCTAAAGTGGTATACATATTTTCTTTCTTTTGCATCTTGGGGTTATATCAGTAACTGTGAGAAAATTGGTACAAAGCGAACATTAGGTGGTAGGTTTTAGAAAACTTACCAGACATTCATCCTCTCCATGATAGGTTGCCTAGTGCACTTGGTATAATAAAAACCCTTAATCACTTCCCAACAGACGTTTATGAAGGTAATTCGTTCAATTCCCCTGATTTGCTTTGAAGTTTTCTCCTTTCGAGTTATATATGGTCAATTCTTGGTCATAGTGTTCACTTATTCTCCTTTTTTTCTCTGTAATTATATCGCAACACTCGACTATAGAAAGTAAATGGGTTGGAGGATAATTTACCCTTTCAAAAACATTAATGTGGAGTTGGGGTTTTTCTTGCTTTCCTCCATTACGATGGCATTTATGTCTACACTCTGGCTAGGGAATTAGAAGTTCTCTTCCTTTGAATATTTTCCATTCCCATGTTATTAAACATTTCTCACCATTTCTTTCCATTTCCATTCTGCTAATAAAATTATGTGTATATATTTTTGTGTAGGGAGAGGACCTGATCTCGCCGGACATAGGTACTTACTTGTTTGTAATAAAATATTGGATTCTTTTCTTCAGGATTTGATATTACACATTTCTCCTTTTAGACTAGGATTCGAATATGCCATTCTTCCACTCCGTGGTCATGAAGTCATTTTCTTATTTTGTCGTTTATTTCTTTACTTATTCACGGGGTCGTAAGTCGACTAGTAGGATGACTCCTTGTTAATTTGTAATGCATCAGACGTTTGTACTATTGGAATTAATCTGAGTCTTTAAATTTCAAACTCACATTAAGAGTAATATATTTATGTCCTTTATGAAGTTTTCAGACTACAACCTTTTAGAATCTTAAAGGAATCCATGTTTTTTTTATGGTAACTATAATTGCATGCCTTTGTTTATCATATTTGGTTATAGTGGACATAAATTTCTTAGCATGGTATTCATGTCGATGAATCTACTATTTGTTATTGATATTTGAATATTCTCTACTAGCTTACAAAATTTACTTTAGTTTTAACCCACAAATTTTAAAGGGTGATTTATTACCACTTGTTTGGGCAAGCCAAGATATATCTCGCTTGTTGGTTTATTTAAGTTTGTAAACAAGTTAATCTTGGTTACTTTACTCTTCCCCAATTCACTCTTTGTTGGGGTTTCAACTTCTTTATCATAACAAAGGATGGTCTCCCCTTATTCGCCTGAATATTCTTTTATTTCACTTTACTAGTTGCATAAGACCTAGTGGCAAAATGTAGCTATATAATTTATAACTCCAAGTAACTCTTTCTTTCTTATTTTTTTCCTTTATTAATTTATCTATAAATATTAAACTTCTAAGTTCTTGCCAATGTGTATGATCTTAGCCTCTATGTTTGTATTATTCTTACATGTGATTTTGGCGAACCAATTTTTGGGCAACTGATTAGCCAATTTAAAATTTAGATGCACTCCAACTCTTTATCTAGTAATAGTACCCTTACTATGTACCCTAGTGATTACCACGATGCATTATATATTTAGTTTTATTTTTTTGAATTGTTATTATATATATATATATATGTGTGTGTGTGTGTGTGTGTGTGTGGGGTGATCATACCAACCTTATTCCAATAACAGAAAAAAGTATATTCCCTTACATAATAAGAAGAACATAATTCACAAAAGATATACACAGTCCCAAAACTAAGGATGAGTTCCCATTAATTTTCTAAATATGGGTTCCCATTAATTTTTTTGGCATGTACAGATGGTTACGCTAATAACGTATTTTATATTAACTCAATATAACTACTTCCTCCACTAAATGCCACCATTGGTACAAATATGAAGTTATCACCTATTTTCAGTATCTACATTTTTTCCTAAGTCGCCCATATTTCCCCATGTACAACCCGTTTAACCATATACAATTATATAATAAGGAACTTTCTAGGCTTCTCTAGTACACATACAACTTTGATGTAAAATTCCTACAACATTGTATTCACATTCGTACAAACCTTAGTTTCTTGAACCATTCTTCATTTCCTTACCTTTCAAGTGGTAGTATATCGTAAATGTTATAAGTATGCTTGTAAAAGTGTATAGCATTGAAAACTTGTAAATTTACAATCTTTTTCAAAAATATACATTAAAAAACACTTTTGTGCATCTACATTATATAAATAAGTACTTAATTTTTATGTTCATAAATTCTCTATTCTCCTTCTGACTTGACTCGCCGTTTTTATAAAATTTTATGTAAAACTCACATCTCAAAAAAATCCCCCAAATTTCTAGTATATAAATCCAAATAAGATATGATAGCTGATACTATTAATATCATTTGATCCAGCTATAGTTGGGATTAAATAAAATCAATGTCATTTATTTTCTCCTCTACGCATGCACACAAAAATTTGGATTAAATACAATCGATACCAATTATTTACTCTTCTAGGTATGCACACGAAAATTCTTGAACAAACTCTATATGGTATCAATTTGAGCATGCATGCAAACTAGAGTATGTAAAACAAAATGAAACTATTAGATGAATTTGAAATCCATAATAAAACATGAATAAAACTTCATCTACCTGAAATTCCTGCTTGGAAATTATTCCCAAATATTCCCAAGCAATTTATTTATTGGCTTAACGATAATAATACAATCACAACATAAGTCTCATCATGACCTTCCTTGCCATTAAATCTCATAATTTTTCAATGTTTAAAAATAATAATGGTATAAAAGATAAAGTCATAATGGTGTTACATCCCCCTATTTATAAAACGCAGTCCTCAATGTTCCCTCAATTCCATCTTTTCTTAAGATGGAAATAAAAATTCCTCTCGCCTTTTGTCGTTACACTCATATTGTCAGTATCAAGTGTTCTCACTTCTCTTTATTTCGAGTGATGACTCAACACTGAGGCACACATGCTGTTATATTTATTTCGTGTGCCTTCTCTAGCATGTTTCATACATGCTAAAACATGTGTTTCCTATTTTTTATTCCACCTGCACCCAACAAAACCAACCACATGTATCCAAACGAAATTAGTAACATTGCTATAGCATCAAAATAATACCTTAGAGCATTTTCGTATATTTATTCTCTACTATATCAAGTAATATGGGCATTATTTAATGTAACATTCAGAATACTAAATTTTCCACTATTTCTTTTATATTATTTACAAAGAGGAAACAATGATTACATGACTACTTTTCACCTTCCATTATATTTTATTACTTTGAGACTATTGTATCAAATATGTATGCATACTTAAGTGCAAGACAACCTATTATTGTAGTGACTTCCATGGTGATTAGATTTTTCCAATTTCATTTCAAGGTGGGCCTAGTCAAGCCCATTGTGATTTTCATGCTACCTATTTCCCTAACCTTCCATAAAGTTATGGAAATATGAGAATAGAGTTAAGGAACTTACAAAATCAACATAGATAATGAAGCAGTATTTTGATACACTTAACATTCATGGTTTTACTAGAATGGTTAATTCCCCTAGATCTGCAACACTCTTCTTCTTTTTAACATGTTTTCCTCAATTTCCATGTGCATCAACACACAACATTTTAGTAATATTATTTTTATCAATTCTAGATATCTTCACTCTTATGCTATATGTTTATTTTAAAGCAACACATTACTGGAAAAAAAAGGTTAAATTTAGGGAGTTTAGGGATTTTCCTTCATAGTTTCGTTGCACCATTAAACAATTTTTGTCTGAAGGTTTTTCCACTCTATATAATGGAAACAAGGCCATATGTGGAACATGAGACCAAATATTAGTCAATTTATAAACTTGATCTTAGTCTCCCATGTCATCATACCCACCATAGTTTCCAACCAATTGTATGTGGAAACAACATGCTATGCACAATCCAACTAGGTCAAGTGCACCATGCAAGCACAATACAAGCAGAGAAATACATATGGAATTAGAATGATTATGAAATTATCGACAACTTTCACATGTATCTAATCAAATTATTATTCATCCAAGGCATTTTCAAAACTTCACCTTTATTGCAAAATTGTCTCAAGCACACTTTTCTCTTTAAAGTGCCAATTTTCCGCAAAATGTATCACTGATTAGAGTGACTTTTTGTACGCATCACTACTATGTCCCACACTACATTTGTAAAAAACCAATCATCTTTGCATTATCCAGGACTATGTGATTACAAATTTGGTGTGGTGCATGTACTTTTGAAAAATCTATATCAATGCTCAACTACTAATAACCATATAGACAATCTATAATACTGACATATAGTCCCTTAGTCTTAGTACAACGACAACAGTGTCTCCATGGTCATCCAAATCAACCCTTATTTCACATGAAAGGTAGATCGTATCATCATATTGGACACAACATCATTCGGGTTGGGAAGAATGATTATTATCACATTAGATATCATTTTGGGATTCAACTGCGTTAAGTAAGTCATTCAAACGTATGACCATTTCCATGAGAGGTAGTCGTAACTGACTAATATTATCACCCATACTTAGATTATTATCACCTTTGGGTTTCATAAAGAAAATAAGAATTTGTTTGTGTGAAACTCTCCAACCACTTCCAAAATTTAACACATGTTTGATTCAACATTTTCCTAGTCTAGTTTGTTTGCATCTAGTGAGGCTAAATCACAGCATGTGTCTCTTCTTTTGAGTGTAATTAAATTCACATAATTTCAAATCTATAGGATTACGTCAAAATATTAAGATAAATCCAACTTATCACTCATGGTATCTCTTGCATCTTAGTTGAAGTTTTAGGCACCTTTCTCCTAACATTGAAATGAAAACAAATAATTGGTAGTGAATAGATCAATCTCCTGTACAAAACATGAAGAGTAGCATAAACTATGATTTGATAGAAAAAATTCTAGATCCTTTTTCCTTAATAGAAATATGCACTAGAGTGGGGTATGTCATATTTAATGTATTTGTAAGCATATTAGCACAGTGAAAACACAATTGATACTACATATATAAGAAGATTAGTTTTGAAGATTGGTATTATCCAATTTGATATTCACTTCTATCCATAAAAAATATGTGTGGTTTATTTGTTAATTCAAAACTCCGAGCATGCATGACATTTGTTCACTACTAACTTCAACCTTCCAAGAATATTTTTGAGAACCACCACAGTTGTTGAATTTAATCCCATTTACCTTTATTTCCTAAAGGTAGAGTCCTTTAAATATCGAAGAGTCAGTGATCCCGATAGGCTACATATCCACATCCATAACTGATGCAACCATGTTGGGGTAAGTCAAGAGTATGATGTACATGACTTAGATATATTAGAAAAAGATATTCATTTTTGTGTTTCACTTTTCTCAGAATACATGTTATGTTACCTTATAGCCACTATTAAGCTCCATCACGAGATACATACGAAAACATTGTAGGAAGAATGTAGGAGACTCCTATGCCTTCATAAGTAAAGGAGAGATGGCACGCCCAGGGTTGTTCTAACAGAAATTATATATATATTATTTATTATATATATATTATATATATATATCCAGAAATATATCATTAATGGATTTGATAACAATTAATAGTGAACCCAATACTTTCTGTGTAACCTGAATGACTTCTTTTCTTCCTAAAACGTTACATGTCAAAATGATTCCCATGAAAGTCATGATTCTTCTACAAAAAATTAGCATTCTTTTATTTCCCATATGTAATTTCATATATTTGGTTGGCATGTTTTAAGTTTTTCTTTTTCTTTTTTTAAGAATAAGAGGTGAAAATTGAATTAGTGATTGTGTTGTATTGATATCTGTGTCATATTTAACTTTTACTGTAATATAATGTATATATAAAAAAAAATGCATATTTCTCTTTTACATTAAATATAGCAATCTACTATAGTAAAAAATTCTATAAAACAATAGGCCTTCATCATTTCCAGCTTAGATACTCTGGTTTGTAACCAACTGATATTTTCTTTCCATCGTTGGACTATCTACAACAACTTGTACTCAATTCAATTGTTCTTTGAATTGCATCTAGAATTAAGAATGGAATTGCCTCTTCTGTTATTATACATTTCCTAGTGTTTCTCTTTTGCAGTTGCAGGTTGGAAATAGGCTCAATATTGAACCTAGAACTCTCATACCACCTGTCAGATACCTATATTCTCTCTTCCTTTTTTTTGAAACATAATGGACTTACTCAGTTAGGTATTGATGCCTTATTTTATCGACAAGAATAGTATATCATGATTCTCTTGTTTGAATGCTTTTATTCTATATTACCTATGCTTTCCTGTCACATACTAGAAATAACCATAAATAGAATACATATATGCTGATGTTAAATATATAACTTCTCTAACACACTCATATTTTATTTTTTCAATGTTCCAATCTGGATTGATGACTCCAGCGTATCATATTTGTGTCACTTACCTATATGTGTATGGATGAGTGAAGACCTTTGTAGTTTGTGCATACTCATACGGTGTGATTTTGGTTTCTCGCATTATGTTGATTTTGTTTATTTTTTTTCCTAGGGATTTTTAGGAGACTTTTTAGGGGAGGTCCATCACGTGGACTTGACCACCAATGTTTTTTTTTCTAAGCTGGAAAGAAAGTCTTTTACACTCTAATGCTCTTCTTAAGTATTCCCAAGTTATTTATTTATTGGCTTAATGATAATAATGCAATTTCATCACAGCATAAGTCTCATCATGGCCTCCCTTGCCATTAGATCTCATAATCCTTTAATGTTTGAAAATAGTAACTATCTAAAATGAAAAGTCATAGGGGTGTTAAAATGTGGTAATTCTAGACCAGAGTCATCAATTTCCATCTCATCTACTTGCCTTCCAACACTTACTCATAAAGTATTAGTCTTTGTCAGAACGAGCAGTGTTATGCCTCTCAACATCAAAGTCTCGTGCACATTCACTCTCACACTCTTAAGTCTGAATTTTCTTTCTCTGGTATTCTTCTCTTATTTATTCTCATATTTCATGTCTCTTATCCCATGCTAAGTTTTGAATATTGGTCAATTATTTATATAGTCAAAATCCATCTAAAGTCTTTCATCTACTATCTTCATCTTGTCGTTTCTTTACAATTGACTGTTTTACTCCCATTTTATTTTATTAATACTTCTCCTTTTCCTATTTTCTTTTCTCTGATTTATTCTTCATCAATCATTACTACCCATTCCAAGCCAACTTATTGTCAATCGAAAAAGGTAGAGTCAACATCCATTTTTATTTCCTCAAGAAATAATCCCATGCTTCTTTTGTATTTTTATAGCAAGAGTAAAGAAATTTCTCCCAGTCAGTTTGTTTTAATTGAAGATGGTAAAAATTTAATGGTTCTTGAAGAGATGGTATATATTCTACTATATGGCTAAATCCTTAATCAAGGAGAAACTTTTGTAGCAATATTTGTATGGTAAAGAAAAAATTGTTGTGAAAATCATGTAAAAACCTTTCTTAAATTTGATCAATAGAAGTTCATTATTCTATTGCTTGTTCCTCAGAAAGTGTTTCTAATATTTTTTCAACACACTCATGCATATTGGTTCGAATTCCATTTGTGAGTTTCAATATTAGTCGTCCCTCATCATATTTTTGTAGGAAAATCAACAATGGTTGCAGTTAAAATGATATTCCTCTTAATGACATTAACTTGAGATATTTTCATTATTAGCATTCAATTTCTTAATTATCTTTTTCTTATCATCAATATTAATGGCAAGCAAAAAAATAGGAACCACAAGATATAGGCAAGTTTCTAGTGCAAAACCCCCTCGAGGGGAAAACCGAGTCACAAATTATTCCCTTAGTAGATTCAAAATATGAGATGACCAAGACCCTTACAATCTAAACCACGACATCCTCCATCCATCAAGTCAATATTTTTACGCATAAGTTCCATGGGTTCCTATAGTTGTTATTATTCTTCACACTTTTCTTTGAAGAGATCACTTTTGAAACCAATCTGAGCTTCTTCATCTTGTGATTGCACCACTATAATAATGCCAAGATACTATGGACATATCATTGTAGTACGAACGAATTGAAGTCACTACAATGCATCACCGAATGGAGTTTATTGTTATTCTGAATTCATGCGAACTTTTTATACTAAGATATTTGAACTTCTCTGTGTAAAGGTAATGAAAATATATCTCTAAAAACCTATACAAACTTTTGTGTCATCTTCGAGCTTCATCACCGAAACATTCTCTGAAAAATCTGAGTTATTTAATTGGTTTTATGCAAAGATCCAAGTAGGTATATATAGTGGTTTCCGCTTGTAAATAGGCTAACATATGTTCATTAAGAGTTGCATCTTTATTATAGGCTGACATGCTTTCTTTTTTATGACAATTTATTTTTAGGTTGACTTCAAGAAACCATTGAGGAGACTGACTTGATAATGGAGTCTTTAACTAACAAACATATTGACTTTGACAATACCCTAAAGCCTATAATGGAGGCTTGACCTATACATTTGACCAAATCATGAAATGCATGCTATAATAAGTCAAATCAAATTAATAATAAAAATAATTTTCACTTTCTTTTGACAAATATATTACATTTGACTCGAGCATGATAATGAAGACTGAACCTAGTTACATTTTCCAACACTCCCTCGTAACTTCATATTTACATATATAATCACAAAGGTACATGTAAGATCTCAACACATTGTCTATGAATAATTTTATGCTCCACAATGTCATGGACTAGATTCCTAATGAGGGAAATCTATCCATTGGTCTCTCAATAATTTAGGCACCACAATGCCACAGACTAGATTCTTGGTTAGGTAAATCTATCCAGATGAGAGTAAGATGGAATGAAGCTTTCAGCCTCTCTAGGTACCATCAGGCTTACTTACTAACCATCAAACCATAAATCCATATGTGTTTCAGAGATCAATGACCAATGCCACCATTCCAAATTTGAGACATAGACATCAACACAAAGTCTTGGCCAACAATTTAGGCACCATAATGACAGACTAAATTCTTGACCAGGGAAATCTATCTGAGTGGAAATAAGATGGACTCAAGCTTTCAGTCTCTCTAGGTACCATTAGGATTACTTGCTAACCATCAACCCATAAAATCTAGGTGTGTGTCAGAGCTTAATGACCAACACCACCCTTGCAACTTCATGACCTAGACATCAACACAAAGTGTTGGCTAGATGTCCTCCCAGGAAATTCTTCACTCATAAAGCCTCAACACCCCTTGATCTAGTAGATCAAGGATAAACACTCTCTCCTAATCAAATTGATTGGTAACTAGCATGTTAACAAAATCTTTGAGAGTTTCACCTGTACAAACACAACCCCAATCAATAATACTTTTGTATGTACATAATCAAATATAAGCCTCCAGGGTATTCCAAACAAATTGATGTTGCTTCTCAACTTTTCATAGTAGGTATATGAACCAAATCTTTGACAGAAGCTTTATCAATCATACATTTTTCTTCCTACTTCATATGTATAAACATATTCTTCAATTGGATCTTGCTTTCCTTCTTTCAGCAACACCTCAAAATACATTGTCCAATTTCCTTCTCCTACTCACAGCCTTCACTAAAAGTTATGGTTATTAGTCCTGGTCAAGTGCATGACACATGAATCAAAGAATCATATTTTTCACTCCCTCTTAAATAGAGAGGATCTAATCATTCCTATACAAGGAAAATTCTCAACCATCCTCTTCTCCTAGGGATATTCCTTCCATTCAAGCTCCCTCTTAACCTAGGGAGAATTCATCCAGACTCCCTCTTAAATTAGGGTTTCTATTTCTTCTTTACGACATCAGAGAATTGTTCATGGCTTCCATCCTTCTTATCGGAGTCATTCATATATGATTCTTATCACATCAATTTTACTTAAGATCATCTTCACCAACTTGAATGATGTACCTATACCAATTAGATATAAACTACAACCAAAATTACAAAAGCATGAAGTTAGCCATATCAAAAACTTATAACAATAAAAGAATTTATACTTTATATATATAAAATACCCAAACTTAATTATAACCAAGAGACATATACTCTTAAACATATTTCTAGTGTGATCCAGATTTAAACAAGAATGCAACAAATTATAGATATAACCATAAATACAAAGATGCAACAGAAACAACACTTCATTTCATTAATATCAAATACTGAAATATCATTACAAATAGAATGGAAATAAGGCTAGCTCAGGCGATGGTAGCTCATCTCTCAGAAGAGATGTGGCAGCTACATGCATCTGAACTGTGTTACAATGAGGCTCAAAGGCCTATTTATTATTGAGAAACAATGGAAAACTCTAAACATCCAAAAACCTAACCCTATGAAATGAAGCAGCAAACTATGGGCCCCATTTGGGTAAATTGGTACATCAACTTCTTGAGGTCATAACTTTGGCATACGATCTCTACTTGACGCAAACAATACCTTGTTAACAAGATCTATCCGAGGACTACAATTTTTGAATGACCAACATGGGTATTTGTTTAGAGCCTGAAAACGGCTCCAGAAGTTCACAACCCGAAAAACTGCCAAAAATAGTAAATTGTGCTACAAATAAGGAAACTAAAAAACTAAAAGAAACAATGGTTGGGGTCCAAGTGGAATAGGTGGGTTGCCACCAATATCCCCCCTGGATCATAGGGACTTTTTCATAAACATTATACTACATCATAACAACTTTCATTACATCTAGGGTTTTTATGTTTCTTCCAAAAGTATGACATACCTTACTACAACATATAGCAAACGATAGAAAAAATTGAAACAAATAGATCTAAAAAGCATCTAACGACTTTTCAAAATTCATATGTTAGAATTCTCACTAGGGTTTCATACAGATCCTAGATTTCATACAAAAGAGTCAATTAAAACCAATCATAGCTTAGTGATTAACATGACTAACTTTGACTAGGGTTAGTTGCAAACCATATATTTTCAATCAAACATTAATCCCACCAAAAATAAAATACAAATCTCGAATTATCACATTGTTATCATACATCAGAGGTTTTTACTTCTACTAAGGTTTAACATCAAAACCCTTCAATACTATCATCCTAAAAAGACAAACTTTGACTAGGGCTTAGGTCCAAACCCTAGGATTCATGATCACCGACAAATAGGTCAACTCATACATCTAGGACTTCATCTTTATGCATAAGCACATCATAGATAAAATTAATATATTAGACATATATTGTCTTAGAATAGTCTAGGGTTTCAACGAAATGGACACATACCTAGGGTTTCATTCTTAGGACACTATAACAAGAGTTTTTATTACAAGCCAAACCAAACCCTAAGAATATAGGGTTTCATAACATATCAAAATGAACCCTGCAATACAAAATTTTCAAAGGTTTGAGATATGAGACAAACAATGTTCAACCTTAGCAAGTTAATATTTCTTGATCACACAAAAATCCAAAACATGACATCATCAACAAGAACTTCAAATAACATTTCACAATAACCCTAAGGGGGCTAGGGTTTCACACATTGTCAACATACCCTTAGGTTAGGGTTTTCCAGAGAACCTATCTATGTTTCTATAAAATCAACTAAGAATGTAGAGAGGGGTAGATTTATGAAGAGATAGATCTCCCTAAATAAGAATATTTATGATTCTAGGTTAGACATAACGATATTGGTCATGTAATCCAAACTTCAAAAATAAGATGATCATACTTTTAATAGAATCTTGTAATGTGTATGGTTTGGAGATATTTGTTGGCAAACCTAGTGAGGATTCCTTGAAGTGTTTGCTTGTATTAAGCCATCATCTATAGTGCATACTTACAAGTACAACATGTGATACCAAGGACATAATTTATTTTTCTTCAGTTAGATATTTTACATAATCAAGGAGGAGGGACTTTTTCATTCTTTCAAGCATCAATAGGACCCTTTTATTTAACATTCTAGGTTACATGTGAACCCTAGAAAATACATTCTAGATTATCTAGAAATTACAATATTTATCCTATAAGCAAGAATAATTTGGTATTTAGATATATGTTTCAAATCTAAAAAATTTATGATCACATGTACCTTGATATTACATACCTCTAATTTATTAGATTTGTTGTAGTAAAAATACTTTACTAGTCCCTTGGAGTATCAATTTCATCTACCATAGGACAGACTTCATATCCTTTATGAGATGACACAATGCCTTATACTTTGGTTCTTCGGTCATGTGATGGCTGATTTCTCTTTACTATGCTAACACCAATCCCTTATTACTGAGGTGACTTCAAAACCATAATACTGTAGTTATATCGAACCTTCATCACTATGATTACCTTGAGACTTTAGAATGAAATTGTGGTAGATTGACCCTCCATCTGTATCCCCTAATAGTAATAACATTGAGAACATTTTAGTGCCTAAACCGATCTCCCAAACATTTCCTCTGAGATTGTTGAGATACATTTCTAAAATCCAAACTCGATTTCTCAATTTATGCGAGGTCCTTATGTTAATTTTTTCAATCTTCTGAGTGTGTTGGAAGAGCATCAAATTGTAGTTTATCATAATTCATTGATATATATTATTGAAAGTGTCTACTGTAATCTGCATCATTTCAAAGAAGTATGCCTAGCTTGTTTCTAAATTCGTTACTACAATTCATTGAAACTTATCCACCAATGTATATCTACATAACATCAAACTGAGTCTACTTATTCGATCTCCTCAAGTGATACCAAAATTTTGTTACTTCCTTACTGTGCAATATCATTGAAACCAATTCACAATAATCTTAGAGATCTGACCTTATGTGGCATCATCAAGATCATTCAAGCTTCTAGAACAATATCCATTAGTTTCATTAACCCAGAAATATGTTTTATCATGACCATAGCTCTGATACCATGCTGGAAAAATAATTGAGATGGCAGTTAAAATGATTTTCCTCTTAATGGAATTAACTTGTGATATTTTTATTATTACTATTTGATTTCTTAATTATATTTTCTTATCATGAATATTAATGCCAAGCAACAAATGAGAGAATATACGATATAGGAACGTTGCAAGGGCAAAACCCCCCTTAAGGGGAAAACCCAGGCACAAAGTCTTCCTTCAATATATTCAAAAGATGAGATGACCAGACCCTTAAAATCTAAACCAAGACATCCTTCTCCATCAATTCAATCTTGTTATGCATAAATTCCATAGTTTACTGTACTTGTCACTATTCTTCACACTTGTCTTTGAAGAGATCACTTCTGAGACCAATCTAAGCTTCTTGATCTTGTGATTGCACCATTATAATAACTTCAAGATACTCTAGACATACCACTGTAGTACCACTGAACTAAAGTCATTGCAATGCATCACTGGATGGAGGTTACTGTGATTCTGAATTCATCCGAACTTTTGCATACTGAGATATCTAAACTTCTCTATGTAAACATACTGAACATACATCTTTGAAGCCCTATACAAACTTTTGTGTCATCTCCGAGCTTCATCACTGAAACTTTCTTTGAAAAATATGAGTTCTGTGAATGGTGTTATCTGAAGATCCCAAGCAGTTATATATAGTGGTTTCCCCATGTAAATAGGCTGACATTTGTTCATGAAGAGTTGTGTCTTTGTTATAGGCTGACATGAGTTCTTTTTATGATAGTTTCTTTTTAGGCTGACTTGAAGGAATCATCGAGGAGACTGACTTGATGATGGAGGAGTCTTTAACCAACAGACATACTGACTTTGACAATATCCTAAAGCCTACAATGGAGGCTTGACCTATACATTTGACCCAAGCAAGAAAATCATTCTTAAATAGTAAAATCAAATTAATAATAAAAATTCTTTTCACTTTATTTTGACAAATATATTACATTTTACTCTAGTACAATAATGAAGACCGAACTTAGTTACATTTTCCATCACTTTTTGTTACATTAGTGGTCTAGTCAATGAGTTTCATAATCTCGGCAAGAGATGGTTCGATAAATTGGTTGTGTGCTTCCATGAAGAAAATGTTCCCTAGCCTCTACAATTGAGAGTCAGATATTTCACCTTGCATAGTTCTTAAAGTAATTATTTATCTTCATCTATCACCGTTATTTTATCTCTTCTAAAGTTAACATTTATGTTTGCATGTTATAATCACCCTAGCTCAATACTACCAACAAAGGAACCAATGTTGTAATCTAGTAGAAAGTAAACATAGTTACCAGTAGAAAGGACAATAAAAACTCATATAATCATGTGCAACAAAAGTATAGTAAACTAAAAACAAAGTAGCAGAGTACCAACAAAGGTACATTTTTATTATATTCTCTTGAAAGCCAATAAAAACCAATACATTGATGCATACATTGTCATATGTATACTCTATCGAGATAGTTACAATAATTTAACAGTCAAAATTAGCTTAACCCATCCAATTTGGAGCATCGA
This sequence comes from Pinus taeda, assembly GCA_000404065.3. NCBI lineage: Eukaryota > Viridiplantae > Streptophyta > Pinopsida > Pinales > Pinaceae > Pinus > Pinus taeda. Next base: position 125,703 of record APFE031022867.1, on the reverse strand, counting down.
CTTGACTTGAGAGTCGACCAACTTTACAACATAGATTTCTAACTCAACTCACTAAGTTGACTAGCCCCTCAAACAAGTGGCTTGGCATGGCCATTTAGTTGCCTCAAGAGATGCCACTTACATAAAATCTTTGAACAAGAATTGTCTCTAATGTGAATGTTCCTTACTTGGAATCACTATTGAAATATTATTTTCATGTTTACACTCTTTTCAGATATGCATCACATAAGGAGCCATCATTTTATGCATGCTATCAGGCTTGTTGACATATGTAAGATCTCTATCAGTTAACAATCGTTGTTATGCCCAAACAACAGTGAAGCGGGACCTACACCAACAACTTCACCATGCTTCAGTTGTACTCCACAACCATATTACACACTTTTCCAAGCTCATGAGTAGTGCTTCAACGTCACATGATCACTTCTTTCATTAGATTACCACAAAATTTTTAGTTCCAAAGGTTTTAGGATATTTAATTGAACCATTTATTGGTGCAACTCTTGTTGATAAAAATTTTCCACGTAGCTTGTTTGGCATGCCATGAAGCCTCTACTAAAACCACTTATCACTCCCTAAACTATAAAATACCATCCAAATGAATTGCAAGAGGCTTGCTCAAGACTACATCTCAACATCATTTCACACTTCAATGTCTCCATTGTATCATAAAGGGAAAAAAATATTATCAAAGAAGCATGATGTGCATATCATGAAATAAAAACTAGGCAAACCACATAGAAAATTTGATGAATGATGCAGTCTAGGAATAGTGAGAATGGCCCCTGGTGAATGAGTCATGGAGGGATATTTTATTTATAGCACAAAGTTTTATAATTAGGAAACATTGTTAGGTAATTTATTTGCAACAAGACTCATGAAATGGAGGTTAGATAACTATTTGTTATACATTGCAATTCTAGAAAACAATGCACAAACTTAGAAACAATATGTTAAGATGATACTTGTCATTATTGTATTGATTGTTGAATCGAAAGGAAGTTGGAGTTATGAGGTAAAGGTTCCTTAGTAAGTAGTTTAATCTACTGCCTTATCATATCCATGCGGAAAACAACAATTTTGTGGAGGATGCAGTGTGTGTTGGATTTATGGGCAATGAAATAGGGATGTTTTCAAGAAAATCATAGTAAAAACAACAATGTTTTTAAGAAAAAAACAAAAAAATCATTCTTTTAGCAAGGATTTGTCCCTTGAAATAAAATGGTTAAGGTTAATGCTTAAGTGATCATTTTTAGTGCATTCTTCCTTCGAAGTTCGGACTAAAACACCGACTACAAAACTAAGTGTTTAGAATTTTCACTTGAGACAGAGTGGTAAGATGTTGGCAATCACATGCATGGTGATTGTGGAGAAATACCTTAGCTAAAAATTTGATCCACTAGAAGACCATCAAACTCTAGATTCTAGCCACATAAGATACACATTTAAATGTTGATGGATTTTCTTAGAATTATTTTCGAAAAAGGTTAAAAAATGTTGTAGTGAAGTTAACTTGATTTTGCTAATATATACAAAGGAAAAGGATTTCATGTGGAAGCTATCATTCTCAAGCCTACATAGAATTGCTAAGAGAACCATAAAATAGTTTGAGTTTTCATTAGAAGAGATTCTATAAAAGATATGGCATCCAAGAGGAAAGTTGTAGGAGTGATTAGCGTGGAAATTATTATTTTAAACATAGTATGCCATCATCAACAACAATGTGACCTCGGTAATCAAGACATATATTTGTGTTTACTAAAAAACAAGATGATAGTGACGTATCAATGGGTAGAGGACAAAATTGTAAGTTGATAGTGATAAAGACATAAAGAAAGTTAAATAGAAACTCTATTACAAAAGAATGACCCAAACAATAAAATGGATGCTTTTAAAACTGAACTCTAATGGAATTGGTCCACTTGACTTGTTCTCGTTCAACGAAATCATTTTTTGCAACTTGTTGAACTTCTAGAATATTTTAATTGTTGACATTGGAGCAAAAATTCTAAAGCGGACATGCTAGTTGTGACATGTAGTTGAAAGAGACATTGCAAGAACCTCTCTTAGACATCCTAGCAAGAATGTGAGTAGTGTTATTGAGAGAGATTGTGATGACATCATTAGAAATGAACTACAAACATCTCCAATTAAGACACAACAAAATTAATTACCAATTGAATTTTTTAGCAATTCGATAGAGCCAAAGATAGACCAAAAGTAATGCCATGGCATCCAGGTACTTTTCATCCTTGCTACTAACTTAGATGCATATGCGAAAAGGGTCAGTGTCTATAATGGGCTCATGATGCTAGGATCAATGCAAGTTCTTGAAGTGATTAGTTTTTACCTTAGTGCCACTACTTGAGAGTAATGCATACACTACAAAAATGTCATGGATCAAGGAATGCAAGTCTATACATTGTAATGGTTGAAGGCACCAATATCTATGGTCATACTAGGTATCATCACACTATAGAAAGAAAACATGAATTCTTTCCACACATATAGCAACTACAAAGCTGAGAAATATATTTTTTACTATGAAAATGTTGTATTGAAATGATTATTGGTAGGAAGCTTCAGTTTTGACAATGCACTCTCTCACAAAAAGGAAGTCTTTGAAATTTTTATATTAATTCTAATTATTTATGAGATTGTACATGAGTTCAATTATGGCTTGTACCAATTCTTTCATTCCATTGTTTTATAGGCTAGATATTGATCATGTCGAATTGATTGTCTATAAAGGTGGAGCACAAATAAGGCTTCTATGTCGTATTGGTGCATAGGAAGAACATGTTACTCTAGAACAATCCCCTCTCGAAATGCCACACCAAGCAGTAGGAGAAACATTCAAGGTCCAATGGGTGATGGAGTGTATGAGGAAGGATGCCAAGTCATCCAATAAACCAACCCATCATCAAGGCCAGGGTGTCCCATCAAGTGAGCATGCCAGCATAAGGTCCAATTCCCTCTAAAGAGCATGCAATATCATCCACAGAGTACAGAAGAAACATCACCAGCTTCCTACAAAGGACCATGCATATCAATGCACCATCATCAACTATGGCCTCAAAGAATCAAGTGAGAGCAATTAATGCATACAAGAGCCAATGTAACATAAAATGTAAGGCATATTTAATGCAAAAGATACATTATTATATCACATTTGGTATCTTCTTCAAACTTTACACTATATTATGACTTTGTGCAATTTGGCAAGTTTAGGTGTGGGATGACCATTAGAGAACCCTATGAGGTGTGCCAATATCCAGATGGAGGTGTATTTTGTAAGAAACCAATCAAAGTGTAAGTGTGAAGGATAATGGCATGACTTGGGGTTTACTTCATAGGAATGGTGTCTTTGAGATGCATGATCATATATGATGTTGATCTCTATAAGCACTTTGTAGAAGAAGAGCTTCATGCATCGAGTTACCCTTTCCTTGAGATTGTGTCTTTTCACCCGTTGTCTTCCCTTCATCTGATCTATAATAATATATTTAATTTAAAAAATAATAATTGTAATATAATTGTTATATTTAATTAAAAAAAATATAATTGTAATATAAAAAATATATTTAATTTAAAAAATATAATTGTAAAATAAAACTTTTGGTTACAACATAAATATATATGTAACATAAATAAATAATATATGCAACAAATTGATTGGAATGTTAGCTGATATGATTATAGAGTACGTAAGGTGGGATTTTACTATAAACAAGTAACTCATTCCCACAGTCAAGCCATACCATACCAAGTAAAACATAAAATTTCCATCATGAAAATCAAACGTGTCAATCTTTTTTATTTCTTAAGTTTCCAAAAATGGATGGCGGCGGCATTCTGAGCTTCCCACAGTCAAGCCATACCATACCAAGTAAAACATAAAATTTCCATCATGAAAATCAAACGTGTCAATCTTTTTTATTTCTTAAGTTTCCAAAAATGGATGGCGGCGGCATTCTGAGCTCTGCGTAAATTTGTATGGATATTAGCGTATCCGTTACGTGTTACATTGAATATATTCTGAACTCTGCGTAAATTTGGGCTATGGATATTAGCGTATCCGTTACGTGTTACATTGAATACTGTGTTCAAAGGCATTGGTAGCATTTACCAGTATTACCAGTGGTATCGAGCATCTATCAAATAGTTTTAGTAATGATAGCAATCAAATGTTGTTCGTTCTATCCTGTAACCTGCGTATTATGTGTAATCACTAGTGTGTTACAAGCCGCTTTTCAAAAATAGATGTCTGAGCTCTACAACCTCCATGTCATGATTGAGCACCATGAAGCTAGAAACAGGCGTGAGTTGTAACCCACAAGTGAAAAGGACATCTCTCTCCTGTCATCATCGAACGGCAACGGCATGACCCTGAATGTACCGTTTCAGGCGTGAGTTGTAACACACAAGTGAAAAGGGCATCTCTCTCCCTGTCATCATCGAACGGCAACGGCAACTGTATGACCATGAATGTCCCGTTTCACAGCAAATTATGCGAAGGTGCCGCAATCAGCCACAATCCCTGGCACGTGTGCCGCTGTACTTCACGACACCGAACACGCCCTGGTTTCTTGTTGGGAGGTGCGGCAATTCAATCATTAGCTATAAATCGTGGATTTTCCCTTCTGTTTCCATTTTCAATGAACGACAGTTTTTTTATTTTGAATAAAATAAAAAGCTCAGTTGATATTCGTTGCCAATTTGAATCGGTGAAAGCTCGGGATTCAGATTAATTGTCGATCTAGCTGTAGGTGCTAGATCGACTTTGGAGGACTGGTCTGGACATTTGAGAAGAAATAAGAGCGAAAGAAAGGGGAAAAAATGGCAACGGCATTTCTTATAAACAAATTGATTGGAATGTTAGCTGATATGATTATAGAGGACGTAAACTGGGTTTATAGTTTCACGGATGATTTTAAATTGCTCTGTGAGAACCTCGCTGTCCTTGAATGCTTGCTGACAGAAATCGGAGAGAGATGGCACTCCGCTTCCGTCTCCAAATGGATTGAAAGCCTGGAGAACTTTGTAGAAGACAACATAGTCATAGTAGTTAAACTAGTGTAATCTCGACTTCATTTTTAAAGAACTGATGTAGTGGATAAAATGGTTTTCGCCACCAAATTCTAGTGTTCTCAGCCGTGTGGTGATTATAACCTTATACGAAATAAACTTCCATCAATGGAAACCAGCGTCGTATAAGATTATAATCCCCACACGGCTGAGACCACTGGAATTTGGTGGCTAAAACCATTTTATCCACTACATCACTCCTTTAAAATGAAGTCGAGCTTACACTTGTTTAACTACTATGCTTTCCCCCACTCTGAAATGCATAAAAGTCCGAAGGCGCTGGTCCCTATAGCCAAACTTATTGTAGAGAGATATTCTGGATTACCATTGGCATATCACAGCTCACCTCTCTACTAACCCTCAACTATGTTATAGTCGGAGGAGAACATAGTGCAGTCAGAGGAGGCGATAGCGCAGTCGCAGGAGAAGGTAGTGCAGTCGCAGGAGGAGGTAGTGCAGTCGTTACAGTCGGAGGAGGCGGTAGTGCAGTCGCAGGAGGCGGTAGTGCAGTCGTTACAGTCGGAGGAGGCGGTAGTGCAGTCGCAGGAGGAGGTAGTGTGCCGGTGCCTGGAATTGTTGGGTATTTTTACTTTTGTTTGAGATGGATAAATACCAAAACCATCAAAATACAAGATACAGAGGCAATGCTCTGTTTGCTTTGCTCCAAGATCTTTTACACAGAGAAGTATTTTTAAAACAATTACATAGGACAGAGTATTTCACCACCATAAAATTTCCATTCATTAAACAAAAAACATTTACATATTCATCCTCTTTCACTCAGAGGGATTCACCAAAACATTTACTCTGCCTCCTATGAAATTTTACACCACTGTGTGTAAATATTTCATTTACATTCACTGCTGTGTGAAAAACAAACTTACAGAGAGTTACAGATTTACCTTTTCACCTGTGTGAAACAACTCATGGATTTGAAAACTAAACAAGCCACTGGTTTTT
>APFE031022867.1:92298-112261 GCA_000404065.3 Pinus taeda | reverse complement strand
ACAAAACAAACGACCTTTGCCGGCCGGGGAAAGTGGTTTTGGGTTCGTACACCCGACGCGTGTCAGCTGGTTAGGTTGTTCGGAGGCCCTCTGACAAAAACCCCTTTTTACCACACCCATTGCGATATGCCTCCACGTGGCTCGTGGTTTTGCTGGGTGGTATTGAGGTGCATTAAATATTTTGCCCGCGCGCTGTTGAAATTACAAATTCAACAGGAATTTCACGGATGTAAGAGAATTGATGGATAGTGCCGGTGCCTTGAAATTGATGGATGTAAGAGGATCGATACTTCTGCAGAACCTATCGTTGAAAATTGCAAAGGTTTCATCGTCCAAGCCAGAGGCAGGTATTAAGTTTAGTGCAAAGGTTTCATCGTCGGAGCCAGGTATTGGTATTAAGGAGGACGAGGGGAATCTTCAACTTGAGGAGGGGATTTTTATGAATTTGACAAGGATGCGGGTCCTTAATAATCATGATGATAACCCGTTCCTCCAGCTCCCCCGGGATGTGATAAGGATGCACAGCCTTGAAATACTTCGTATTTCTAGATGTGGGTTGTCCCAAAATATATATCAGCTCCAAAATCTCACGGAGCTCAAATTGATCAATAACAACTGTAGTGCTACATATGATTACTCTATGATAACAAGGATTCCTTAGCTGAGGAAGCTAGAACTGGGCAGAGACAATAATGAGTTAAATTTCCACAGGAATTTGGACTGGCATGGGCATTTCCCAAACTAGAATCCTTCATCGTATTTGATTTCAACCAGTTGACAGAGTTTCCTCAGTTGCAGAAGAATGCACTGAAAGAACTCAAATTCTTAAATTTGAGGCAGTGGAACAAGCTGCTAGTTATCTCCACAGGAATAACTCAATTGGGAAAAGCTCATTTACTCATCCAGGTAGCAACACCCAAGATAAAAGATCAAATCAAAGCAAACTGGCCGGAATCCCAAGGAAAAGCTCCCATGGAAGCAGCTGGAAGCAGACCAGAGTGGCCACCTTCGCAAACAAAGATAAATGTCCAGATAGAAGTAATCACGTTGACACCACTTACTCTCTGTTGTTTGTCACCACCCTGACTTACCTGCCGGCCTTGCATTATTGATTCTATTGACCGAACCTACAAATAATATCTGCTTGTTGTTTTATATATACCATGCATTTATCGCTTCAAATACCATTACCGTTGGAATTCTCCAATTTTTATTTGTTTATCTCAGATTGTATTTATTTATCTATTGACCGAACCTACAAGTAATATCTGCTCGTTGTTTTATATATACCATGCATTTATCGCTTCAAATACCATTACCGTTGGAATTCTCCAATTTTTATTTGTTTATCTCAGATTGTATTTATTTATCTGTTCACACTTGGTGATAATCATATAGAAAGAAAAATATATACCATGCATTTATCCCTTCAAATACTATTGCAATTTTCCAAATTTTATTTATTTAGACTTGGTGATAATTATATAGATATATACCATGCATTTATCACTTCAAATACCATTGCAATTCTCCAAATTTTATTTGTTTATCTCAGATTGTATTTATTTATCTGTTTACACTAATTATATAGAGAACATTAAAAGTTTCATCAGTGTAATTATTATATTTTAAAATAAAATGAATAAATATTTTAATTATATATTTTTAAAAGGATTTTAATATTAATTAAAATAATAAAAAAATGCTAGTTAATCACTGAGTTAAGTTAAGATGAATCTTCTCATCAAATATCAATAAAAAAATTGATTTTATTATAATAAATAAAGTTACTATTATGTTGTTAAAATTTTAAGAAAATTGACATATGAATGATCTTTTACACTCTTCAAAAATAGGTTGCAGGACAGCGAATATTGGATGAAGAAATAACATCATCCTCCACTTAAAATGCTGGTTACTTCACAACAATAAAATGTTAGGTTCAATCTGATTTTTTCTTCTATGTTTCTTTTATTTGTTGAAAAGCAATTGATTAAATACCTTTTAAATAAATATATATATTTTTAAAATTCTTTAAAAACAATTGATTCAATATCTTTTTAATTTTTATTTATTTTTTTTATTTTTTTATGTATGATAAATGTGAAAGGAAGTGAGACAATGTATTTTTTTTATAACTATCATTTGGATTTTAAAGACTAGAGGAAATGCAAACCATGTTAGTCTAAATTATATTTGGAAAACTACAAGTGTGGAATTTGTGAAATTTATAATTTTCCTTTCAGTTTTAGAAGCTAGAGGAGATGTAACACACCCTCCCACCCCCTTGAGTTATTCTTTGGCTATGTGGAAGGGGTTACATTAAAACTAACAAAACCTCTGTGGGCTCATTATGGAAATGTGGTTACAAACATTCCTTCCTTCTTTAAGTGCATGGAACCCACTTTCGATATTGCCATCATGTCCAACTCGTCGAGAGATTTTCGACGGTGTAAATTTTCCCCGATCCAACTCTCGGATAAAAAATTATGCCCATTCAAAGATTTGTTCATTCATACTTGACACATCACTAAGTATGTCCATGTGGCAACCCAAAAGGCCTATGTGGCCATGCAACATCATTCTCATTGCCAACATGGCTCCACCACATCATATTGCCCTATGGATTCTATCTTTTCTGCAACCTTTCATAAAAAGCATCTATGAAAGAATTGCCATGGAACCAAACCCTGCAGTCACCTAGACCTTGCCATGTCAACCTTATGTGTGTGTTCTATGCCACCAACACCCATGTCACGCCACAAATCATTGCCACTTATCTGATGGATTCAAACGTTTATGTGCCCAAAAACTCCCATTCCACACACCACATGTCACATGATTTTCATTCCACATCAACATCTACACAACGTTACTTATCTGTGTCATCAACATCTACACAATGTCACCTATCCACATCCTTAGAGGCTCTTAGGTAGCATCCCATTTCGTCTCATTCAACCTTCATGGCCTTGGCCGCTTCAGCTTAACCTGAGGGCCCATAGGGCTCAACCCTCATGTTTTACGACGAATGCATGTTATAAAAAATGTTTGGGGTAGGGTGTAATCTCCTTGTCACATATTGTACCATTCACCATTTCCTTGGATAAGGATTTTCCCATCTCGACCCCACAATTCAACAAAATTGTTCGACAACCAAGTGTGGCCTGACATGAACGTTTATGTCAAGTAACATAATAGATTTTTGTCCCATGCCTATCAATACCGCCCATGACGAATGAAGGTTATACGCCATACGTCATAAGGGGTGCGATGCGCCATAAAAATTCACAAACAAGTGACAGGAAAAGCTTTGTCCCATCCTTCGTCAACAACACCATTTCAATCTAACCAATGTGTACCACTCAATGAGGGAAGTATGGTGCATTGACAATTATTTTCTATCCTTTAACCAGAAATTTTATGCCTCGCCCTCCATCTATGGCCGAAATCCAAAAATTTATTATTATTATTATAATATATATATCTATATTATCTATATATATATATTTTATAATATTATATATATATATATATATATATATATATATATATATATATATATATATATATCACACACTTCATTGCCTGAACATGAATACCATTTAATTTTCCAAGGAGATGGGTAGCTAACATAAGCAAACCCCTCTGTTTATGAACATAATTTATGTAAAAGTAATAAATATAAATAATAAATAACAATCATAATAATATGTAATTAAATAATAATTAGTTAAACAAATAGGTATGTCTCTACAAACGTGACTCTTCGTGAAAGGCTACTTCCTCACTATATATACAGGGACCTCACTCCCAATTGTATCATCATTCTTCATTGCATTTTATATATAATAATATTTGTATCCTCAGTGGATATTTTCATATTCCAAGTCTTCTAGAGTATTTAACTTGAAGGATGAACTTTGTTCATTTCACCCCCCTCCTCAGTCTTTCAATCCATGTTTGCTCCTCCAGCTCAGCCATGTCCTGCATTTTGCATTATTACATGAATTTCAATTCACAAAGACATTTACAAGGGGGTGGAAAAAGGGTTGTTACAAACCCTTTGTCCACCCCCTTGAGGAACACTATCCTTAGTGTTCTTATGCCCATAACACAAAATTTTAATAACGAGCTTTATATACATAGCTCTTTTTACATTTACATTTATATTTAATTACATGACAGCAAAAATAAGTAAGATACCCCATCTAATCAACCATCTTTTGAGTCGCCCCATCTGGTCTATAATGTTTCTATTTTTCCCTCTCCTAGTCGATCACTTGATTTCAGAGCGTGATCTGCCTCCAATGTCCAACCATGTCGTCCACTATCCTCAATATCTTCAGAGGAACAACCTTGTCTCATTCCTTCCCAAATTTATGCTTGATCCCACTGAGTATGCACATGACCTTTTAAAACCAATTTACTTTCGAGGTTTCAACATTCCCATTTCCGCTTCCTCGGTCCCTCGAGTGATCCGTTTTACTCTTCCATGTAGTCACTCACTTTCCAAGTTTAGGGATCCCCTCCTCTGCTTCCTCAGTCCGACAAGTGATCGATCCCTTGACAGGGCTTCCTCCCACAGGAAAAGTATTCTTAGCCAAGGCATCCTTCTACCTTGCTTTATTAATACAACTTATTAGTCATGGCATCTCTCCTGGCGATTAGTACATATCATAGGTTCCAACATTATTGCAATGGCCTAGTTCTTGAGGTCCTCATATCCATATCTTGTTCTTGTGCACTCTGATATTTTCATGTTAATGTTGCTTTCTTTGTTTTTTAATCAACCTCATATGTTTATTCTGGATAGTTTGATAATTCACCTATATAAAAACCACCTAAGTCATATGAAGTAATCATAAAGTTTTAAATCAATTTACTGTTGCAAACCTTGAACACTAGTGAGAGGTGGGGATGGGGGTGAATCAGTGGTGCACCTTATGATCAATTATTAAAACTTTTTTCCCTTTTAAACAAATACTGAATATGCATCATTCAACTAGAATCACAATGTAGATTTTCATATCACATCATAATTATATGTATCATATTAGTAACATGAACAAGTAATAAACAACATATAACCATAAGAGGAAAACCACACAAATAATCAACACATGAGACACAAGATATAAGGTGGAAACCCAAAGGGTATAAACCTTCGTCGGATGTTTTGCTTCCTTCTTCTTCTACTATTATAAAAAATCTTCTTTTACATAATCATTGGCCACCACTAGTGTGCTAGCCACAACTTGCCAATCATGCAAGTTGTTATTCGCTCCAGGCTACAACCTATATGAACTTTGTAGGCCATCGTTTGCAAGAAGCCACCACTTGCTCGACTTTGTAGAACACCACCTATTAGAAGCCGTTGCTTATTAGTTTTTGTAGCATCAAATGCACTCTAGCCTTGAAATTTTGTGGAGAGGCTAGAATATAGGAGATCTCCAAAACCCAGAAATCATTTCTAGAAATTTCGCCTATAAATGACTTACTTAGATTATTAGCCAATTTTTAAATATTTCCTAAGTCTAAACTTAGGGAATATGGTTCATTAATCATAATTAATCAAGTCAAGGCGTGAATGATCTAGATACTCACATGGATCAACTTCAAGTTAATCTTGGCCATCGATTAAGATTAAATATTGGCCGTTGGAGTCCCAACAGAGGAATATAAGAAGTCGATGGGTACCTAGAGAGGACACTTGAGTAGTTCGATTTCATGAGCACATCGATCTCCAGAGTAGCAACAATCAATTGTCAGAGAGAGAGACAGTGAGATCGAAGTAGTGAGTGAGGGGTAGGAATAGTGATCCAAAGGAAATATTTTTCAGATCTAGAGAGGCAGCAATAAGAGGGTTGAGTTATCCCAAAGAGGCAGTGCTGAGTGACAATGTAGTTTCTTCATCTAGGAAGTTTGGTTTGGAGGAAGGAAAAGACCATTCTTAGTTCTAGAGTCCAAGAAGAAGTCCCAGTCTTAGGCAAGTCATCTATCGAACTACTCAGAGAAGTTCAGAGGCTGACACTGAGCTCCAAGAGGCCATGTTTTGGTAGGCAAAGTCGAGCCAGATATTTCTTGTGGGAGAGGGGTAATTACCTTTAGTATTTTGCCTAGAGTTTCTTGTTGTTTGGATTGCTAGTTGGACATCCATAGATGTACTCAGATTTCATTGATGAATAATAAAATAAAACCCTCACTACTACACCGATTTTCCCTTAATAACTGTGTTATTTTATGTGTGTGTGCTAGCATTTCTTCTAGTGTTTATTCTTACGAATCTTTATTTGTGAAGGTTGTAGTGTGAGTTATTCAATATTTGTTGTAGGAAACAATAAATAAATGGTTAAATTTAAAATAAAAATTAGGGGGATAATTTCCAGTTGTTGCAATAGAATATCATTTGTGGAATTTTCCAATTGCTCCCAATAAGTCTTGCCTAGCCACCACTGGATTATCTAGACACCATTGGTGGAAACCAACTATAATATTCCTAATGGAAAATTACAATGATAAAAAAGCAAACATAGCAAAAACATACACATAAAATTACTCCACATTAATCGCCCAGACAATGCCAAAATTCACGGTGAGCTGAGCCAATTTATTAAGATAAATGTTGGGTACAAGATAATATTAGAATGCATGCACCTGGGCTTCCTCAAGGAAAGCTTGTTGAAATTTCTAAGTCTATCCGTTAGAAATTTAATCTGTATTTTTCTGTTTTATTTCTTCTACTTGTTAATTCTAAACAAGTTATTTAAAACATATAAATAACGAAATAAAACAGTCTCAACATCTAAAGATCAACAACTGAAAGAAAACAAACACACAAGTGACATTGTTATTTTTGGACAACTTGTCCCCGGAAAACCTAATGCATGAAAACTGGTGCCGCAATTCTGAGCGTTTATTATTATGCCGTATTTTCTTGAGTACAATTGGGTGCCAAACTGGCTCACCCAACAGAGAAAAACAACTGGCAGTAATACCTCTATATTCAGAAATAGGTATTTAGAAAACCTGTCCCACGAAACCCTCTCCAGGAACACTGAAGCACTGTGTTATCCCTCCTAGCCTTTGCGTCAGCCTCAGAACCCTCTACGTCAGCCCTCTGAGAAACTATGCAGTCTTTGGGACCCTCTGCATCACTCTTGTTGCCTTCTGCATGGATGATGCATGTCCTCTTTCCTCTACATTGTCTCTATTGGGCTCTGCATGGCCTGCTCTAGCTTCTGCATCTCCCTCTGTGCTAGTCTCTCGGCATTATCTCTGCTTCTCTATCTAATACTCACTGCCCCTCGTTGTTGGTCACTGATTTGACTTTATTTAGCAAACCCCACTCTAGTATATCGAGTGACTAATCACTCTGGTGTATTCTCCAATTGACCCTCAAGCCTCCTCTTATAATTTTCTTGTTGGTCCTTCAACGACTAAGATTAAATCTCTAATCAATGGCTAAGATTAGATTTGGCTTGATCCACGACTTTTGGAAACTTCTAACCAAGTTTTATATTAATACCCATTAATATTTTATTTTTCCTAAGTTTAAACTTGGGAACTCCATTAAAAATATTAATTATTTAATATCTCCCAAACCAATATCTCATGTACTTTAGCCTCTCCGCAAATTTTCATGGCTATATCACATCCGAAGCTATACTAGACCAACACTCCCTCTTAGTGAGGATTGTGCTCTAGTAATACTCCTTACTAAGCACCACTCTGATTATATGACACAGTACCTACATTGATGCTAGGCCTCCCCAGCCAACATCCTCTGCACTATTGCATCTTGTACTACTACCCATGGCTCTGCCACTTCCATTGTTGCATCCATAAAGCAACTCCCTCTGCATCTGTGTTGTTGCTAGTCCTTTCACCTAACATTGCATCTACACTGCAAACCCCCCCATCATGTTGCATCGTGCTACTGCATACTACTACTACATTGCAGCTCAGTTATTGAGAATTAAGTAATTGATCCACCCAACTTTTGACATCCCTGTCAGGATAGAAACACTCCCAATGTTGGAGCTCTCTTTGTCGCTAACACATGCTCCCTCTATTGACCTCTTCATTGTTGCAACAACTCCCTGCATATCACACCGTTGCAAACCTCTCTGTGTCATCCTGCACTATTGCAACACTCTCCATACCCCTCGTGTTGTTGCAGCCTACTAGCCTCGCGCTACCCTGGGATTCTCGCACTATAGCACTCTCTACTGCTTCACCCACATTCATCTCTATCGACATCCGCAAGTCCTTCGACTCTCTCTTCAGGGCTCCCGTAGCAAGGTATAATCAAAGAAGTTGGGTATCTCTAGGATCTTGCCCCTCATCGCTTGTAGTCATCCTGACTATAGCTCAATGTCTTCCCACCTCTTCTCTAGAGGTACATGAGCACTCATGGCATAATCATCATCCTCCTTGACCTCCTTTTCTGCCTTCGCTGGTACTGCCTTAGAGTCGGATGCCTCTCCCTTACTTTGCTTCTTTAGACACTGGTTCGCATAATGACCCAATTCCCCATAGTTGAAGAATTTGAACTTGGAGAGGTCCTTTTTCTTCCTCTTCTCCTTCTTTCCCACAGATTCCAGAGTTGCATCCTCTTACTCTTCCTTCTTGATCCAGACTCCTTTGTTGCTACTTCCCATCATGCTAAACCTTGTGATCTCTTCTTGATGAAGAGTCCCCACAATTCTTGCCAATCTAGAAGATCTTCCCTACCCAGAATTCTCTGGACAAATGTCTCCCACTCCTCGGAGACTCTGTTTAGAGCGGTCCTTGCCAACACCTCATCATCCTACGTGGCCCCTATGTAAGTCAGTTAGTCCTAGATTTCCTTCAACTGACCAAGGAAGTGATCTATCTACCTCCACTTCTGCATCTAGTATGACTAAAGTTGATTATGAAGTAACATCTTCCTCTGCATGGAAGTATGCTAGTACAACTTCTTCAAGGCGTCCCACATTTCCTTTGTCGCCTCCATCTTAGCAATATGTTGGACCACATGATCCTTGACGCCATCAAGGATGATGCATTTCGCCTTGTCCATTGCCTCCTCATACTTCTCATTATCAATCGGGTCAACTTGGATCACCACTGTTCTCAAGTCGAAAGCCTTGATGTGATGTCTATATAGAATGGACAAGATCTTGACCTTCTAGACCACAAAGTTGGATTCCTTGTCTAGCCTGTCCTGATCCCTCAGCCCATTCATGACCATATTTCTCCTCTTCTTATCAACTCCTCTGAGTCTCTCTACTTCCCTCTGGAAGTTCTCTCTTCGAATCCTGTTGAGTCTCTCTACTTCGTGCCTAGAAGTTCTTTGCTAGACTCCCTTTGAGTCTCTATTTCCCTCCTGGAAATCTACCTATCAAACAACGAATTGTAACTTCCTCTACCTTGGTTTTTCCATGTTAGGTATTGTTCTGCACATAGTACCCCACGAGCTTCACTCCCGCAAACTACCCATAGCTTCCTATGCCCCAACAACTAAATGGATAGTCCTCTAGGCTCTACGCAATCCCGCCATTGGAAAAAATGCTCCCTCACCCAACTGCGTGAACCCTCGTGGCTTCTGTGTGGCTTTGTGTGAGCCCTTCCCTGCCCTCCTTAGTCTCTGCGCTAACCATTCTCTGGCCCAAACTAATGACGCAGTCCCACTGTCGTTTTCTACCATGATCAGCTTCTGTCACTCAGGACAGTTGATTTTGCTACAAATGCTCTGCTTAGCTAGTGCCTACAACTCTCCTGTGATCTGCAACCACGCTCTGCTACCATGTTGAAAATTCTAAGCCTATCCGTTAGATAATAAATCATATTCTTCTGGTTTATTTCTTCTACTTGTTCATTCTGAACAAGTTATTTAAAACATGTAAATAATGAAATAAACAAAATATAGTTTCGACATCTATAGATAAATAGCTGAAAGAAAAAAAAAACACACAAGTGAAACCGTTATTTTTGGACAACTCGTCCCTGGAAAAACCCAATGTGGGAAAACTAGTGCAGAAATTCTGAGGGTTTATTATTATGCAATATTTCCTTGAGTACAACTAGGTGCAAACTGGATCACCTGACAAAGAAAAACAACTGGTAGTAATATTGCTCTATTCAGAAACAGGTATTTAGAAAACTTGTCCCACAAAACCCTCTCCACCAACACGGAAGCATTGCGTTAGACCACCTGGCCACTGTGTCGGCCTCATAACCCTCTATGTTAGTCCTCTAAAGCACTACATAGCCTCTGGGACCTTCTATGCAGTCTTGCTGCATTCTGCGTGGATGACATAGGCCCTATGACCTTTGCGCTGTCTCTGCTGGGCTCTGCATGGCCTGCTCTGGCTTCTGCATCTACCTCTCTGCCTCGCTCTACCTCTGTACTAGTCTCTCAACAATATCTATGCCTCTTTCTCTAGTACTCACTGTTGATCATTGATTCGACTTTACTAACAAACCCTGCTCTACTAAATCAAATGATTGATCACTCTGGTGTATTCTCCAGCTAAACCTCAAGCCTCCTCTTATAATTTTCTTGTTGTTCCTTCAACGGCTAAGATTAGATTTGGCTTGATCCATCACTTTTAGAACCTTCTAACCAAGTCTTATATTAATACCCATTAATATTTTATTTTTCCTGAGTTTAGACTTAGGAACTCTATTAAAAATATTAATCATTTTAATATCTCCCAAACCAGTTAGAATCTGCCCAAACCATTTTTGGGTCTTGAATATCTCATACGCTTTAGCCTCTCCACCAATTTTCATGGCTAGAGAACATCTGATGCTATCCCAAATCAACAAAGCTAACAATGCCCAAGTGATGAAATCAGCTGCTTGAACACAAGTGTGGTTGTCCCTAAGAAAGAACTATGCTATTCCTCTGAAATATGCACTACCCGCTGCAAGAAATGGCTACTTGGGCCTCCTCCAGTCCTTAGTAAATTATGGTAAATTAACCCTGAGATCTCCTCCGAGACTTAGAAAGTTTTGGGAAATTAACCCCAAGCTCTCCTCCAATAACCCACAAAGTGTGAAAATTCCTTAAAACCGGGAACTCCTACTGCAAATTTGATGTTATTTCTTCTACTTGTTATATTTACATGAAAAAGTTATTTGTTGTTTCCTACAGAAAACATTGAAATACATACACTGCACCCTACACCAATTAAATAATATGCCAAAATAAGAAACTGAACAATAGAGAAAGATGCACACAAGTGACAGTTGCTTTTGGACAAACGTTCCCGGAAAAACCCAATGCAGGAAAATCGGTGCAACAGATCTAAGGGTTTTTATTATTATGTAGAAGTATTATGAATACAATCGCTAGATGCCCTCCCAACAATATAGATACAGAGAAAATTACTTGGTAGAAAAGACTAGTGAGATTACCTCACTCAACAGTACTAATCCTGGCTAATCCGGTAGCTGGACTGCGAGTTCCCTAGCTAATTTTTCATTGCCCCTATCTGGGCCCTACATCAGCTCAACTGAGAATCGGTTTTCCCTCAAAAGCCTTTTCCATCCCTCCTGTCAAACTTTAGACTTCTGCACTAGAATTTGATGCATTGTTGTGTGTGGGTCTTGCGTGAGCCCTTCATGGCTCTACGTCACCATCTTTGCCCTCTGCACTGCCTCCTCTACGTGTCTATCTACCTCTCTCCTAAGTATTCTTGGCTCTGGAGAATATCCTCCATCCAAAAATCTCTCTGTGCCTCTCTCCAACAACTACCTATTGAAATTCTCCATGTAGTTGCTATGCTTCAAAAAATCAAACTTTTGAACTCTCTATGTGTCTTCCAAATGAACCTTAATCCTCCTTAAATAATCTCCTTGTTGAAATTCAACGGCCCATATTAGAATCTAATAAATGGCTAAGATCATTCTTGATTGATCCTCGTCTTCTTCTAGAAGTTACACCCACAGTTAGATTAATACCCATTAATTATTTTATTTTCCTAAGTTTAGACTTAGGGTCCCTTTCAAAAAATTAATTATTTTAATAAAACTGTTTCTAGGTGGAATTTCCCAAAACACTTTCTGGTTTCTTTGGAATACATGTGTCTAAGCCTCCCTGCAAAATTTGAGACTTAGAGCACATCTGATGCTACCAAAAGTCAACACTCCCTCTTAGCAAGGATTGTTTTCTGGCAATGCAACTTGTTGCAACATCACTCTATTTTGTAACATCTCCCTCTACATTTTTGATGTTTGACATGTTGTCCACTAACCTCTATGCAAATTTTGCATTTGTACTGCTGTTGACCCTGCCACTATCAAAACTGAATCTGTACTCCAACTCCCTCTGAGTTTCTACATCCGTGCTGCTGCTAACACTACCACTGCACTACAAACTATTTTTTCTACTGCATCAACAATGGAAAAACATCCAAAACTACTTAACTAATTGCGTTGAGTATGATACCATGTGAATGTTGGAGCCTGATTGTTGCTAGTCTCTATGATGTCCATCTGAAGCTTTTGCGTTGCTACTAACCTTTGCTTTATGTCGTCTGCATTGCTGCCAACTTTGCTCAGTCTCTAGCAATCCTAGCCACTACAACTCTCTCTGGAACTCCTTGACACCATCAGACATTAGTCCATACTGCTTCCACAAAACTCAGCTCTCGTAGCAAGGTAATGATCCAAGAGGTGGGTTCTTCAAGGATCTTGCCCATTTGTAGCTCTTGTGAACTACAACTCCATATCAGCCAGCCTCCCTCCTAGAGGTATCTTTGTTGTCATGGAAAACTCCTCTTCCTCGATCTTCATGGACGCAACCTTTGGATCATGCTTCTCATATTTGTCCTTCTTTATAATACACTATGTCCGTAGTGACCCATATCACCACACTTGAAGCACTTTATCTTCGAGATGTCCTTACGTATTCATTGCTCCTACTACCCCTTCAATGCAAGGGTTTCATGCTCCTCCTCCTCCTTGGGCTTCGACCCACTATTGCTTATTCCGTCAAGCTCACACTTGACTATATATCTAATGAGCTCCTCTTGCTTATGTGTTTCCCACATCTCATCCCAATTCGGAAAAGTCTCCTTACCCAAGATACTCTGTACAAAGACTTGCCACTCGTTTGAGACAAAATTGAGGGCCAGTCTAACCAACTTAGAATCTTGAGGTGTATACCCCACAACATGTCTTGTGGAGGTATGTTGGGTCCATGATTTGTTGGCCAGTCTCTGGATCATCTACTTGTCATGTTTGTAAGGTGTTAAGGTGACATGGTACCCTAGACTTGCTATCATAAAGGACCTTGTACAACAGAAGGTGGGCACACTTGGAAATCAATGATTAGATCAACGGTCGGATCAGATGATGAGAAGCATGAAGAAACATTAAGAGTTCTTTGGAGGTGCCCATGTGGAATGTTGGGAAGCTTACTAAGAAACCAAGGTGACAACAGGAACATCAGATTGGAAGGTAAGAGGACAACAACAAGGAGTGTTGCAGATGTTCACTTGATGATCAACGGATTGATGGTGTCCTAGGTGAGGACACATTGAGGTGCCTAGATTTGAGCAATAAACCCTGTATTGCAGGGAAAAGGGTGGATTGGTGAAGTTAGTGGGTAGCCATGTCTAAGGGTCTCCTAGTTGTGAGGATGTCCTAACTAGGAGCAGATGCTACAATGTGGACTTGGTCTCTCATGAACTATTCGAGAGAAGTGTGAGAGAGGACCAAGTGTGGACGAAATTGGGCACTTATGGTCTACTAGAGGACAACGTGATAATTTCTATGCTGGAGCCGAAATGTAACACCTTGATGGACAAAGATGATTGCTAGCCTGGTATTTGTTGTTGAAGATCAGGGGTCTGATTAAGTAGGAGAAGGATTGAGTATCTCGAGATGTGTGTGGAGAAAGACCTATGCAACAGATGATGGACAATTCTCCTAGCCCATGTTCATTATCGAAGATGAACATATCATAATGATTGGTGGCAGTCCTTGATGCCCTATGTCGCTCCTCCTCATAGCAGCATAGGAAGACCATAGTAGGTTGAACTCCTAGAGTAGCTGAGGAGCATCATGGGCAGATTGAGAGTTTTTCACAAGTGGAGTTGTGAACAACTCAATAGGAGTCTCGATGATTTGTGCCCTCGATGGACAAAGGGGCAACTAGAGAGAAACTTGCATAACCAAGATTTAGTGGCCAGATGGACTTGGAGCATTGATAGAGGCAGGAGATATAGATCGGGAGCCGAAGGAACAGGCAGGTATAGGGTACGATCGAGAGGTCTGAGAGATTGTACTACAGCTAGATGGGTAGATTATCTTGCCATGTACTAGTGGGTGTATGAGGTCCATTATCCCTGGTACGAGAGCCCTAGACTGTTGTATTATATGTTGTTAATATAATGAAGTTGGGTTGAAAAAATTTAAAATTTGTGTATATTTTTTCTTATGTGATTTACTGCTCTATATTTCTGTTGTGTAAAGTAGTTTAGTGGTTGAGATGCTTGGTTTGGTAGCATCAATGATTTAAGGCTCTAACCTAGACCCAAGGTTGTGGAAATTCGACATGGTATCAGAGCGTGTCTAAGCTACTTTGAGGGACAGTCAATCAGAGTGTTCACAACGAAGAAAATCATAGGGAGTTTGTGGGTGTCTAGATCTTGGAGTAGAGGGTTCACCTAGAGACATGGAGATGTGGTCTTGACTGGCTTGGCAACGAGATTGGCTAGGGGTTCTGGTGGATTGATGGTAAGCCCAGTGAACAAAAGTTTGTTGTAAGGTAGATTACTAATCATGGACTTCTCTTGGTTTGTCACAAATGGTTGGGACAGCTTGAGGGTTGCTTTGGCATGGATGAGATTAGGTAGATCAAGATGGCTTCATGTGATGGATTGGATATTAACAGATTAAAGTCTTCATTAGATCATGATATTGCATATCCGAGATTGGAGGGATTTACATGAGTGGTATTCAATCCAAGAGGATAAGTGCTGGCAAGACTGAGCCAGTGGAGATCGTGTAGGCTTAGAGGGAGCAACCCTGTGGAGGTTTGGGATCTTCAGGTTTAGATGTGACGAGGCCGAGGCACTACCGATATTTTTCAAATTCATCTATAGTGTATGCTATAGTGATGGATGCTAGGTGGGCTAGTGTCATCTCCAAAGATCATGATTTCTTCCTTGATTTTGAAGTACCTCCCTCGCTAAGAGGGAGTGTTGATTTTTCTAACCTGGGAGGTACTCCAAGCCCTGGTGATCGAGGGTTGGAGGTCAAAGCGCCACAATTGGACTTGTGTGCTTGAGATCCAAGCTTGGGGATTTTTCTCATGGTTTGGACCAAAACCGAGATGAAAATATGACATGTGATCGATGAATATGATAGTGTTGGTGATACAATTCCAACACATCGAGAATCGTCTAAATCCAAGTTGTCATTAGAGAGAAATGTATTTTTGAAGTTGACTATTTAATTTTTGGTTGCCAAGTTAGGTCAACTTGGTGTAAAAAAGTGCCAAAATATGGGTCTCTTCAATTGATTTCTTGGAGGCCTTAAAGGTTATAAATATGAGACGTTTTGGAGTCATTTATTCATCCAAAAGTGTGCAACATTACCTCTAAAATTGCATGGATAAAAGGAGCCGCAAGAAGGAGTATAGGAAAGCCATAAAGGAGGCCTAAAATCAACATGGGTTTCTTTGTTTTGTTTTAGGTATAACATGGTGAGTACAGGGTTGGATGAAGGAAGATTAGGGTTGTTTTGTTGGTTCGTTTACAAGGTAATGAATCCAAAACAAAGACAAGTCAAGCATGGATAAGGTCTACCCTAGAACAACATGGAAAGGAGCTGTATGTACAACACAGTTCTATGTTTTTTTTATGGGCTAACAACATCTCTGAATTGGTTGTTATGAGTGCAGAACACTGCTAAAAGAAGCAGATAGTAAGACCGAGTTCAGGGAGAGAATTACACTGCAGATTGGTGACTGTTTGGGTAAACTTTGAAGGGATGGAAGCTACATGATAGCTATGTTGCTAGGTTGCAGGCCATAACATACAACTAAGCTAATTTGGAGGGTTTTCAAGGGTGGAAAACAACCTAAGGAGGTAGTGTGGCATGAGAAGAAACCCTCCAAGGTGGACCGCAACCCTATAAGGGCTTAGGGTGAAACTAGGGCTGTAGTAAGTTCCCTAACTAGGAGTTCAACAAACAATAGTGAAAACAATATTGCAGAAATGTCTTGTGGAGGTATGTTGGGTCTGTGATTTGTTGGCTAGTGTTTGGATCATGTGCTTGTCATCTTTTGTGAGGTGTTAAGGTGACAAGGTACCCTAGACTTCCTATCATAAAGGACCTTGTACAACAGAAGGTGGGCACACCTAGCAATCCATGATTGGATTAGATGATGGGGAGCATGAAGAAAAATTAGGAGTTGTTTGGAGGTGGCTGCATGGACTGTTGGGAAGCTTACCAAGTAGCTAAGGTGATAGCAGACACATCAGATTGGAAGGTAAGAGGACAACAACAAGGAGTGTTGAAGATGCTCAGATGATGATCACTTGATCGTGTCCTAGGTGAGGACACATTGAGGTGAATAGATTTGTGCAATATCTCCTCTATTGTAGGGAAAATAGTGGACTGGTGGAGTCTGTGGGCATCCATGTGTAAGGGTCTCTTAGGGGTAGGGATGCCCTAACTAGGAGCAGATGCTATAGCGTGGACTTGGTCTCATGTGTACTATTGGAGGGAAGAGTGAGACAATACCAAGTGTGGAAGAGACTGGGCACTTATCATTTGTTGGAGGACAATGTGATAGTGTCCATGTTGGAGCCAAAGTGTAGCACCTTGATGGACAAAGGTGACTGCTAGTGTGGTAGTTGTTTTTGAAGCTCAAGGGTTTGAACAACGAGGAGCAGGATTGAGTAGCCTGAGACTTGAGTGTGGAGAAGGACCTCTGTAGCAGATGATGGACAATCCTACCCCATGTACATTGTGGGAGATGAACATCTCATAGTGATATGTGGTAGTCCTTCATGCCCTATGTTGGTCTTCCTCGTAGCAGCATAGGAAGACCATAGTAGGTTGAAGTTCTAGAGTATCTGAGGAGTAGTGGTGGGTAGATTGAGAGTTCTTCACAAGTGGAGCTGTGAACAACTTGATAGGAATCTTGATGAGTTGTGCCCTTGATGGAGGAAGGGAAAACTAGAGAGTAGATTGGATAGCTGAGATTCAGTGGCCATATGGACTTGGAGCATTGATAGAGGTAGGAGCTACAGATCAAGAGCCGAAGGATAGGGAAGATAAAGGGTACGATCGAGAGGGATGAGAGATTGTACTATAGAAAGATGGTTAGAGTATCTTGACTTGTACTAGTGGATGTATGAGGGCCATTATCCCTAGTACGAGAACCCTAGACTGTTGTATTATATGATGTTAATATAAGGAAGTTGGGTTGAAATTTTTTAAAAGTTGTGTATATTTGTGAATATGTGATTTACTGTTCTATATTTCTGCTGTATAAAGTAGTTTAGTGGTTTAGATTCTTGGATTGGTAATGTCAATGGTTTAAGACTAACCTAGACTGAAGGTTGTGGAAATTCAACAATCATCACATGAAGGAATCCCTCAATACCAAGATCCTAAACCATCCTGTCCATCATGAAGTCCCCCTTACTCCAATCACTATCATGCCCGTTATAAGTACTAGAAGCTCTCTGCATGCCATCAATGAGTGGGGGATCATGATAATGTGGTCCTATGCCCAACGCCTCATTAAGTTACCCTACCACATAGTCCAACAGATGCACTCTAAGAGTAAATCCTTGAAGATACCACCTAATCCCTGTAGAGATAGTGTTTTTTTTTATTTTATTTATGGTAGCATCGGATATGCTCTAAGTCTCAAATTTTGCAGGGAGGCTTGGGCACATGTATTCCAAGGAACCTAGAAATATTTTTGAGAAATTCCACCCAGAAACAATTTTATTAAAATAATTAATTATTTTTTATGGGACCCTAAGTCTAAACTTAGGAAAATAAAATAATTAATGCGTATTAGTCTAACTGTGGGTCTGACTTTTAGAAGAAGACGAGTATCAAGCATAATGATCTTAGCCATTGATTAACTTCTAATATAGGCCATTGAATTTCAACGATAAGGTTATTTAAGGAAGCTTTACGTCATTTGGAAGTCACACAGAGAGTTGATCAGTTAGATCAAATTGTTGAAGGTAGAGGCAGCGCAATGATTTGTAGTGATCACGCATAGAGGGGCAGAGAGAGTTTTGGTTGGAGGATCTTCTCTGAAGCCATGAATAAATAGCAAAGAGGTAGAGAGGCACACATAGGAGGTAGCACAAAGGGTAGAGAGGGTGACATAGAGCGAGGAAGGGCTCACGTAGGCCCCATGTAGAGAAATTCAGAGGCCTCCAGCACAAAAGTTAGAATTTGCTGAGGAGGCTGACATTTCTGAGTCAGGAGGGATGGAAAAGGATTCCAAGGGAAAACCTATTCCCAATTAAGTTGGCATAGGGCTTTAGAGGATGACGCAGGGCCCACACAAAAGGAGTTGGGGAACTCGTTGGTTCAGATGTTCGATAAGCCGGGACTTGTATAGTAGAGTGAGGTAATCTCGCTAGTTTTTTTGCCAAGTGATTTTCTCTGTAACTAGATTACTAGAAGGGAATCCAGATATTTTATTCAGAAATATTTCATCTTAATAATAAAAACCCTCAGATCTACTGCACTAGTTTTCCCACATTGGGTTTATCTTGGGATGTTTGTCCAAAAACAACAGTGTCATTCGTGTGTATCTTTCTCTATTGTTTAGGTTCTTGTTTAGTCATATTATTTAAATCTTGTAGGTTGCAGTGTATGTATTTCTATGTTTGTCGTAAGAAACTGCAAATAACTTGTTCATGTAAATATAACAATTAGAAGTAATATCATCAATGCTGCAGGAGGAATTTCCAGGTTCAAGGAAACCTGGTATCAGAGAGAGGTTACAAGTGAAGCAAGAAGAATAGTGCTAGAAAAACCAACACTAAGCAGAGAATGAGACCGAAATAGCTATAGGAGGCAACAGTTCGAATCCCTAGAGGGTTTGTGTAGTTCAAGTCCGAGGGCTAAATTTCGAGGGAGTCTCTCTCTGAGTGAGTCGACACAGAGGACGGAATTCGAGTTAAAATTTTTTCATGGCAGAGGGAGCAGCATTGAGCCTCAACATGAGGAAGAGCTGGTGGGACACAATTTTTCTGTAGGCCATTTTTCTGGGCAAAATGACATTAGAAGAGAAAGGAGAAGCACAGTGAGGGAATTTTTCCTCAATAGACTTCCTACTAAGAAGTTTGTTTTCGTATTGGCTGATCAGTAGCAGTAGGAAGTAGACAGGAGAATTTTGACATTTTCGTGGTAGAGATGGTAGCGAGTGGGCTGAGAGATCAAGACAAGTTGGATGGGGCATCCAACTATGTCATTTGGAAGGAAAGGATGACATTCCTTCTATATGAGAATTCTCTCAAGACCTATCTTGACAGTGTGGTGGTTATGCCTAAAGATGCATATCTACTGAAAAGTACCAAGTAGAGGTAGCAAAGGAAAAGAGAATGATCCTCGACAGAGTAAAGGATCATGTAGTTTGTCACATCACTAGGAGAGGGACTACTAAGGAGATGTGGGATGGGTTGTCTATGTTGTATTAGGGATCTTCTGAACAGCGGAAGATGTACTTAGAGCAGGAACTGAGATTTGCACAAATGCAGAAGGGGGAGTGCATAGATCCATTCTTCACGAAGCTTGAGGAGACTCGTGATGAGTTAGCGGTTATAGGGTCTGTTGTAATATATTTTGGTACACTAAAAATTACAAATTTTCATTGAGAAATTGATAATTTCTTTCTTGGATAAATCCTAAGATATATGTTGATTAAATACTTTTGAATGATTTATAAATTTTAGTTTTAATTTTAAAGTAACATAATTTT
>APFE031022867.1:36933-91566 GCA_000404065.3 Pinus taeda | reverse complement strand
TATATTTGAATATTTTTATATAAATATCTATTTAAAATTAAAGTTGTATTTTTAATCATACGTCATATATAAGTCAATTAGCATATCAAATGAAAATATCTTAGGAAAGTCAAGGCGAGTGCATGGGATAAATATCAAGCAGTTTTCAATGGTCAAATATTAGTGCATATAGATGAATGGTTTTCATTTCATTTTGGACCCCCCAAGTTCATCTGAGCTTTAACAGCTAGGGGGCTCTGAAATCTTGTTTTGATAAAACCATTTTGATCTTACGTGGCATCAATGGGAGTTCATACCCCCTAGGTCTAAAACCATTTAACATTATGGAGAATTCCCCCCCCCCCCACCAAAATCCACTTATGGTTTCAGTCACTGCGTTGACATATGGTTTGTTTGGTCAAACATGTTTATGAAGGGAGGTTGAGTCTTGAAGATCAACCATTTTATTTGTTTGAAACCTGGACTCTGATGGTGTAGTTGATGCATCTTCTCTCCTTTTTGTTTATTCTTTGGACTATGCCCAAACTTAGTTGACTAATAATTACAAGGTTAAAAGCATCCATCGCCACTTGAGATTTCACCTTATGAAATAGTTTCAAACTCAAAACACAAGGCTCTAAGATATAGTTCTAACCTAAAATCATATAATTCATCCAAACTGAGAAAGTGCCCAATGCAAGATCTTATTTCCATCGTGATAAAATTGAAGTCAAGCATCAACACCAAGCATATTTAGTTTTCAAGAAAAAAGACAAGCCTTATCTAAATAAATTCCAATAATCATTGAAGTCGTTAGAAATAAGTGCAGATTGGATAGAGATTGTATTGAGCATTTTAAGGTAGTGTTGGAGTATCAAAAGATAGATGGAAAAATACTTTGTGATTTAAAAATCCCAAAATTCTAGGAAGACCAATAAACAGAGGTGAAATGTTTTCAAAAGCATTCAAGAGATCAATTGAACATATCCAATATTTTCAAGTGGTCCTTTATCAATCAAAGACTAAGTAACCTATTTGACAAGCAAAGTTTCACTAATCAAAGGATCAAATCCAAATTCTAAGGAGGAAAATCAGTGCCAATAATTTTTTTTCCAGAATTGAAGGCTGAAGACTTGCAAAAGTTCCAAATTCCTTGCAACTAATCAAGAGATATTATTTATTTTGATACATTATTGACATTTTTATTCCAAAAAAGTAGAAACAGTTAAGCTTGATTATTTTTCTATATATTGTTTCATTTTCATTGTAAAAGGGTTGGCTTTCGATGCCAAAACCTTTCAGCTTTGTAAAACTTTTATTTCAGAAATCCTAATTGAAGCCTTCTAAGCTCCATTTAATGACATAAATTGTGTTTCATATTGTTTTTCCAGTATTTTCATCTCTCTTTCTGCACATGTTCAAATTATTATAGGAGATCTGGGTAAGAATAGATTGAATTTCAATCTCTCTAAAATCCCCTGCAAATTTATAATCGTTTAAAGAGATTAGTATATTGGAATGTCTGTTTGAGGTACCTCTTCTTTGAACTGATTATTGTTTTTCCTTCTATCTTCTCCTAAAAATGTTTTGTTGGGTTGTAGAAATATTCTATATGTATATAAATTTCCCTAGCTGTTAGGTAGTCTGGCTGACTACTCAATTATTAGGAATTTCCTTACATTCTTCTATCATAATCATTGAAATTCTAAGCCATTATGTCAGGTTCGAAGCTGACACTTTGAGAAGGGACCCTGTGAGAGATGCCTTTAATCATGAATAGGGATTGTCATTGATCGCTAACCACCCCCAATTAAAACCATAACTCTAGCCCGAATTGGGAATCCACCTGCAATCCTGCATAAGATCCAACACGCCCCCTTACCCTCCAATACAACAAATCATTAGAATAATAAAGTAAAATAGCTTACAAGTCATGGAACCAGTGAGGAACTTCATAGTGGCATGCCCTTCCATAGTGAGCTTTATTATGTGCAAGTGTCTCCAAGCTCAATAGGGGGTTAGCGAAAAACCCTATTAGGTGGTTTCAACCTCTAGAGGGGGTGACATGTCCGTGGTACATCCATGAAATGGTAGCCGTAAATTTATATAATGATGGAATATTGTGGGGATTAGAAAAACATCCAGACCGCATGTTAAGGAGATAGGGTAGTTGAAATAAGGGGAAGTCCACACCTAGGTATATGAGTGTAGAAGGGAGAAAATCATGGTACATCAGTTACCCCAACTTTTGCTTTTCCACCCTGATGCCTTTTATTGATTTTTTACATAACTGCTCGGGGTTCCTAGGGATGAGAACTTGATGTGTAATATGTAGTAGTGAATGCCCCCTTAAGGTGGGGTGATTCACCACTAACTGGGGGTTGGGGCAATCATGGGTTCCTTAATGATAAAGTGTGCTCATATAGGGCCCATAGGAACCAAGGTGATGGCCATGGATAAGGTGTAGAGCTCATGTTTGGATTTTTCCCATGTGTTAAATTTGTATGTCCCAACCATCTTTTTCATTTTGTGTTACATTTCCTATTGAGAGTGGGAAGATTATGCCTTTTCTTTTATTTTTAGCTACACCAACCTTTGAGGCATCGTTCTAGGCCTAACCTAAGGTGTGGACAAGGGGAGGGGGAGGGCTAACCCTATGCAGACTCAGTGGACACATGTCGACCCGGATAATAAAAGAGATGAATGGGGCCAAAATAAGGATTTCCTATGCAGTGCCAACCCTAAATCCAAATGGCCACTAAAGGAGCTCCCACAGGACTAGTGATCCAAGTGGATGGTGGTGTCCACCCACCTATCCCATTTGGACCCCCACAATTTTCTCTTTCTTAGCATTTTCAGTTTCCTTAATTGTAGCACAACTTACTATTTTTAGCAGTTTTTCGGGTCCTGAACTTCCGGAGCCGTTTTGAGGCCCTAAACGACGTTTTTTGGGGAATCCGGGGGCAACATGGGTCATGGAATGGACCAATGTTTCCCGTTCCAATAATGATAGTGCTCGAATAGATCTTTCTAACGAGCTATCATACCCGTCAAACGGAGATCGTATGCCAAAGTTACGACCCCGGGAAATTGATGTACCAATTTACCCAAAACGGGGCCCACAATTTGGTGTTTCATCTTCTAGGGTTAGGATTTGGAATGTGAAGGGTTTTCCATTGTTTCTCAACAATAAATAGGCCTTCGAGCCTCATTGTAACGCAGTTTGGAACAGTTCAGAGGCATGTAGCCGCACATCTCTTCTCAGAGATAAGCTACCATCGCCCTACCTGGGTTATTTCCAATTCTGGTTGTAAGCATATTTCCGTATTTTCCATTAATGAAATGAAGTATTATTTCCGCTGCATCTCTTTATTCATGGTTATCGCATCTCTGTATTTATGGTTATCTCTGTAACCTATTGCGTTCCTGTCTAAATTCGGATCAACTAGGATTGAAGGGTAACCATGAAATCGGGTAGTAGAGAAAAGAATACAAGCCTAACCCACTCTTTCTATCGAATCCCCCCACAAATCCATGCCCAAAAGTGCCCATGATAAGTAAGGAAAATTACTCAACTCTACCTGAATGAAAAGCCATACCCTTGGGGTTGGTTGGTCCACCTTCAAACACAATTTCATGAGAAGTGGTTGAGGCACCACATGGCTAGCTCAGGTGGAAAAGAAAATGATACATCGAGTTATCTGATGGCTAAGGGTTTGCTAGCTACCGGCTGAGGACAATCTAGGAGAAATTTTCTCCGATATACACTACCCACAGATGGTGGGTAACAAGTCCTATTGGTCTCCTTTTTGGTCCCATTCCTTGGTTGACAAGTCATATCACAAAGCCACAATAAAGGGAATTCTCCTTTCTTTAGGAAGCCTTGATCTAAGCATAGCCTCCACATTGATCCATGTTTAGCTAGGTCTTGACATCCCCAAACTAGCCTTTCTAGGAGAGCCATTTAACTTTCTTTTGAAGCAACCAGGCCTATTATTTGAGCCTCTCCTATGAATGGGCCTTATGAATCACTATATACCTTATTATTGATCTCATCATCCTTAGTGGCTCCCCATTGGGACTCCTCCCATCAGGGAAAATTGAGAAGAGAGGGGACATAGGTTGTGGTGACAGTGGGCCCTCTAGCATTCTCCTATTTACTTGGCCTGCTATATTTGTGCAAAAACATGCGCTTCACTCTCTTATTAAGATTATTAATATGTATTCTCATATTTTTTAAGATTATTAATATTTATTTTAAAAAGAAAAAAAAATCATTTATTTCCAGCTAAAATTTGTTGAGATTTTAAAACTTATTTATTCTATTCCCACTTGCACAGACAAATTGACATGATAAGGTATGGAGGCCTCTTGCAATCCTCTGCTCTTACAGTGAATGCAATCCTCTACGCTTACACTCCTACCCAAGCTAGCAAAGGGGTGCCACCCTCGAGCGCGAGGTTGAGTCTAATTGTTGTGTAGGGCACATAACCGTGTCGAGAAGGTCATCGAACCATTCATCACATTGAAAGAGTTTGGTTGCAAGCTACTTTTTATAGTGTGTCAATAATATTTGCAAATCACTGGAGGAGATCTAGAATGCAGAAAAAATATCCCAGCAAGACGTCGCAGATTCTTGGACAAATGAAGTACATAAGGGTCGCAATGCCATCATGTAGAACCTGAACATTGGAGCTAGTGTAGAATTGACAGGATTCATAACAGATTGGGAGTGCTGGTATACATGTGGATTACACACCCTGATCCTTATACCAAAACTCATCTTCACAGTTTGTAGAAGGCACGAAAACGTCAGTGTGGTCACAACATTGATCACAAGACAACCTTTCACAAAATCAAAGGGGCCACACAATGGACGCACAAGCCACAAATATTTCATGTGTTGAGCATTGGGTGACTGGGATGAGGGACATAGCAAGATGGGTGCAAAGAGAATTGTTTATATAGGCTCATTCCAATAGGTAATTCTCACAGAATTAATTGTTTAGTGATTGAGTGAGGGTGAACTTGCAATAGGTCATAGAGAACCATATACTTTCCTATTTTCCACCTGATTTTCGGAAGCTTTTGGATCAAAGATTAATGCTTTTTTCATCCACATCGGGTGTGCATGTTGTCACCTTTAAAGTCAAGTCAATTCCTTGGTGTGTTGGGTATTTTTAATTAAATAATCATTTTCCATTTGGTATAAAAACTTTGGAGTAGTGATATAAGAGAAAAAAAAATCCATTGGCTTGATTTTGCAAAGCGTTTTCCCCATTAGTAATGGAGAAGAATTTCTTCCTTTGGGTTATTATTTTTATTGCAACAAATTGTTCCTCCACTATTAGTGAAAATTCAAGCCCAATATATATTAATTTCTCAAAAGGGGTAAATCAATTTCATTGAAGAAAGTTGGGGAGAGAGAAGGAAGGCTAAGCTTTAATTTCGTCATTTTACTTTCGAAAACACTTCGGGAATCAACATGGTAATAAATTAGCCAATCCTCTAGACTACAATACTTTTTTGGATAAAAAAATGAAACAAATTACAGATCATAAGCAAGAGCTGAACAATAGGCCTTTCTCTCAGAAGATCAATGATATCCTTCAGTAGTCAAATGATATGTAGAAGGAAGATGTAAAATGCAAGCGTCTCTTTAAACTTGGATCCCAATTCCAGTATACAATGTCTGAAGATGTACTCTTATGGCTGGAAAAATTAGATATGGCTTTTTCCCTAATAAAGCAATTAGATTGGGAAAGGCCAGGTTGGGCCTTGAAGCCATCAGTGATTGTTTTGACACAACCCATGTTCTTGGAGCATTCTTGTGAAAAGGTTAGTCTCACAGTTGCCTCTTATGTTAGTAGGATCATAACTTTAACATTTCCACTACCACCTTACAACAATGATATCAGGAGGGAGATATTGCAACCAATAGTATAAACCCTTCAAGGGTTAAATAACATCATGCTTCATACCTTTCAAAAGTAGCACACAATTCTAGAACTGATGGAAGAGTTTAGCTTCGGCACATTCATGTTGAATCTGGAATGTGATGAATTGATATTTTAGTTGCTCCAAAAGTTTTACACTATTACTACATCAACTCATTCAAACCATTTCAAGACATGCATGAAAAATATTGTGTCCATCTTAAAAGGAGATGCTGACATCTGAAAGATTCTAAGATCCAAATTGTTGACCATTTGGAGGAAGGTACCATTGGTATCACCAACCACCTATGATCTAGTCAAGAATTTGGTTAGGAAAAACTTAAAATTGCTTAGAAGGGTGCTAACTAGGAAGGATTTGAGAAGGATTAATGGATGGAGCAAGAACAAAGCCTATAGAAAGAATGAACTAAGGAGGAGAGGACTATGCTTTGTGTGTAAGCGACCTGACACACTCAACTATTCATGTATAGTTGATAAGGAGGCAACAAGGGTAGAACAACTAGAGACTCCTTCAAATCATGGCAATTCATCTATAGTTGGGTTCATCAGTTTTTAGGAGAGCACCCATGAAGGATCAAAGAAGTCAAGTCAAGATGGTGAACAACAACATAATGTTTTTTTGGACAAGTCGATGATAATCAATTAGCTTGACAAACTACATGGGGAAAGGAAGGAGGTAATTCCTCCTAACGATGTGGTAGACTCTTGTACAGTTGAGTCCATAGATATATAGGAGGAAATTCATAAAGAGTATGGGAAATCAAGTTTAGATACAGTCCACCAGTACATCCATGTTTAACAACCAGAGAGGGTGAAAAGACATTCATGGAGACCCAGGTGAAGAGCCAATAGTAATAAACTAACATGATGAGCATGATCATGAGGGGTAGCATGAAAAATACAGTATGTAGGATTATCCATTTTTGGATAGTTAGTCAAAGGTTCAAGCTGGAGCTATGATAGTTGAGCCTTTGATGCAGACCGATATAGAGAATTTCAATAGGGCACATAATTTCTAGTAGAGGAATTTTGGGAAAAGATCATGAATTTCAAGATAGATCTTATGATGTTTAAGCAAAGAGCCTAAGACACTATATTACAAGAGAATAGAAAAAATGAGGAGATCATAGGGGTAAGTGTTGAATCAATGTCCAATATGTCTAGTGTTGTGATGAGCCTCATCATTGTGTAATGATATGGTCCTTAATTCACCTCCTTTCTTAGTCAAATCAACTATTTTCACAACTTATTACATGTTTTGATTATATTTTTTTTGGTGAGATGAGTTAAAGTGAGATATTATGCCTAGTGAACTAATATGCATTGAATGAATGTTTGGAAGAGAAAATCAAGGAATTTTGGCAAGAATAAGGTTTGAAACTCGAATGGGACAAGGGAGAGAGATTGTAGGAGGTAAATCCTCCTAATTTACTCCTCTCCCATTCGAATATTCAAGCTTTAATCACACCAATTTGGAGTGTAAGAAGCCAAGTCATGAAGATCAGAAGGCAGCTGAGAAAGTAATATACAAAGAGTTAGTTCATCTCGAGATTGGAATTCGAGCCCCCCTAAATTTAAGGAAGTCATTGGGAACTTTAGTTGTATAAGTGGAGAAGCCTAGAGCCTCATTAGGATTCGAATTTTTGTTGTAAAAAACTCTAGTTATTTTCGAGCTATACACTTGTGGAAGATTTTGATGTAATTTTCTATTTTGATAATAAGGATGAGCTTGTTCTTGATCTAGTACTGAGTTAACTTAGAGGGCTGAAGCTCTTGGGTTAGGGCCCAACCCTAGCAGCAAAGGATCCTCTTCTTGTATCTGTATGCTTAGCTTAGTTTCATATATTCATGGTTAAATTCTCTTTAGAAGTATTTCATTGCAAGTAGTGTAGATTTGATTAGTTGTTTATTAGTTTGATTCCATTTGTGCCTTACTTTAGTAGGAGGTTAGAAGGGATAAAAGAAGAACCAGAAATATTTTAGTAGGTTTCTTGGCCTCATTTCTTCCTTTAGGGATCATGGTTTGAGAAAAGACCCTTATGCAGCCCCAAAAAGACAGATTTCCATTTTCTCATAGGATTTAGAGTATACTGTATTTGAACCAGCATTTGATTAGTTTTGTCAGTGTAGGATTTAATTTCCATCTCTTTCATCTTCAGTCTTACAATATATCTCACCCAAGATTCCATTTTACCCAGCAAGTTTCCTCATGCATGAAGTATACAACTAGCTCATTAAATTTTTCTTTTCTAGCTCATTCGAATTCTTCTTGTTTACATGAATTTTTGGAAATTACACATGTTTGATGTAGAGTAGGTTTTTCAGAAGTAGAAAGAGATCTCATAACAAGAAACCACCTTCCAACTTCATCCAACCATAGTCATTCCTTTCTTTCACCAAGACCTTCACCAATTTCATCATTTTACCTAGAAATTCTTCCAAGCATGTTGAGAAAATCCAACCATCTCCTAACCTTGGTTTTGAGTTCTGAATGACCCTAGGCCTTTTCTCATTCCATTCCACCCATCAATAACCTTCCCCAAGAATTCCATCACCTCCAACACCCATCGTTTTCTCTCGGCTATATCTTGTAGAAATATAGGGAATCCTGTAAGTTTCTTGTACATCCTGTAGGTTTTCCTGTAGTGGCCTGTTTTGAGGCCAAATTGAGGGAAAACCTCTAGGAATCCACCTAAGGTCACCCAAGGAGCTCCCAAACCTTCCAACCATATCCTAAACCTTCCATCCATCCACCATAATCCCTAAGCCACCTGCCACATCACCAAAAGGGATTAGCTTGCACACTTGATTTTTCATGAATAGAATAAAAAGACAAAAACAGATTTATTTCAGTCCACATGCACAATAGTGATGTTTGATGTTTTTAACTTCCATGCTTATAAAATAACATTTCTTTCATGTTAAGTTAGCATTGTTGCAAAAGCATAATTTCTTAGCAGTTAATTAGAGAATTGTGTGTCTTAGCATTGAATTTCGGTCTTTTTCATTATTGTAGTAGATCAACTCTCTCCTAGAGTAGATTCATCTTTCTTTCATCGAGTAACCAAGATTATTCTCAATCCATAGAAGTGTGGCTTGAAAACCCTAGTTGTCTCTTTCCAACTGAAGAGTGAAAAAAGGTAGAACCATCACTTTTACTTGTGTATACAACACTATCACCTCCAAGTTTGTATGAACCCTGGGTTGATAAAGTAAAGTTGGTAGCCTAGGAGTTGCAGCATTCTCATTCTAATACTAGTGCTCATCATGTTGAGGAACAACTTAAGTCCCTCACAAGGAAACAAGAGGAGTACAGTTGGGTGTTCCAGAGCATCCCTCTACAGGAGTAAATAGATAGGCTTTGCAACACTACCAACACAACTTTATACATTGGGGAGGGTAGGGCAAAGTTCTCAAAATGGATCATGTTGGGTGACCGAGTGGAGAAACATAAGTTGAGCACCAGGAAACATTAACATAATAGACTTATTGCATGTATAAGAATTATTGCATTAGATCCCTCCCATGGGATGGATTGGCAAGATATTATGAGTTGGAACTCTATCGATGGGATGATTCCTAGGAGGATTCCCTTAGTCAAGTGCTTATTGTAGCTTGGGCCCTTAGCATGGGCAATGATGGAGGGATGAGATATTATCATAAACCACAGGACCCGGGACTTAGATGGCATTAGGATCCAGGTGAATCTATTGAGGGTAGGATTGGACAGAGGATTGTTTGGGATCCAGGTATCGAAGGATCCATTTAGAATCATTTATCATGGAGGCATGGAATGGCACACTGGTTTGTATGGGATCCAGGTATTGGTATACATATTCTTTTGTTGTGGGTAGAAGTGGATTTATTGAGGGAAAGAAATATTTAGGTGGGAGGATTTGTAATATACCCTTTACTTGATGTGGTTAAAATGGATGAGATTTAGCCATGGTACTTACCATGGTATTTTCCCATGGGATCTGCCCATAGTATTTGCCTTCATTTTTTGAGGGAAAATAATAAAATAAGGTTTCTAGAGAGTCCCTAAAGCCTATTAAAGGGGATAGGAGCTAGGTATTTGGGATCACCCTGAGTTATCCATCTATTTTGTCTTTGTTGAGAACTTGGAGAGGCAAGCTCTAGTTTGATCCTAGGGATGAAAACCCCGTGGGTGAATTTGTCTAGTGGATCCATCCAGGATTCACAAGTGTGCTTCAGAGTTTAGTTGGTTGAGTCTCTTGATGAGAAGCCTTGCATGGCATTGGAAAGAGTCTCTACATTAATCATTCTGGCATGTATTATTTGCAGTTATTAATGAAATAAAGTGGTTTCATTTCAAATCCATTTGTGTTCTAGTTCTTGATGAAAGCTTATTTTCAATCAGAACACTAAAGTGTTTTAGTTTTGTTGAAATTTTTAAACATTTGGGATCTTACACAATTAGTGGATTACATGCTAGTTGTATGTTTTAACCTTGCACAATTTACTGCTACAAAAATATTCTTAATTAAATAGAGAAGATACAAAGGCACACAACACATTACCATATAGATTTTATCCTCGAAACTAAAACCAAGAAAACCAAAAATATTTTTTAATATATATCTTCTTTACGATATTACAATACAATATGTATATCTTGTTGCATCCATAAACCACCAATCCATTTACCATGAATTATAATACAATCATAGTTCCTTAACCAAAATTACAAAACCATGGTAAAAACCACCATGTAGAAAAAGACCACTAAAAGTGAAAACAACATGCGAAAAATGGAATAAAAAACTGACCCGCCTTGATTATTTTTTAGGGACATTTCCCCAAAACCCCTATGTAAGGGGGTTTATGCCCCCATGTGACCCTATCACTACACCAAAATCTAGCTCAGGTGATTATGGGTAGCTTGATCATGTGGGACTTGTTTAAACATGCCTGTTGAAGCTAAAAAACTCATTTATGTTGGTTGGTTTGGGTTTTATGCCCTCAGACCAAATTCACAAGGCTTCTTTAAATGGCTTCAAGAAGCATGTTGCAACTCATAATCAAAGTTTAACTATAATTCGGATGAGAAAACCATTAATTACATTAGATTCTCTACATTGGGTTACAACTAGGGTCACAACTATCCCATGATACCATTCCCAAATATGTTTTTATATAATGATCTCCAAAGCTAATATTTTACTCAATAAGGACCAATGCAATTTTTGCATAGAGGGGTCCCTTGCAAAAAATCGGCTTAGGCGATAATGGGTAGCCTACTCATGTGGAACTTGGCCAACACACTTTTCAATTCTTACCAAACTTGTTTATGTCAATTCGTATAGTTTTTTACACCCTCAAATAAAACTCATAAAGCACCCGAAATGGCTTTAAGAAGCGAGTTGCAATTCGCTGCAAAAATCTAAGTGTGACTCGAATGGTTGAAACATCGTTGTTGGATTCCTAATATCAATTTACAACTAGAGACACCCATCTTCCATGATTCCATTGACCAAATTCTGTTTAAATTGACAATCTCAGAGTTCGTGTCTTGCTTAATGTCCATTGTAATTTTTGTAGAAAGGGGCCCATTTTTCCAAAAGTTTGGCTTGGGTGATTGTGGGTAGTCTAGTCACATGGGATTTGGACAAACACACCTAGAAAAGCTTATGGAACTCATTTATGTCTTTTGGTTTGGTTTTAATTCTTTTAAGCCAAATTCACTCCATCCCTAAATGGCTTTAGGAAGCAGGCTGCAACTTGACATAAAAATCTAACCATGACTTGGATGGGTGAACTGTTGATTGCATTGGACTTTTGACATCAACTACATCTAGTGGCACCGCTCTCCTATGATTCCATTGGCCAATATTATTTTATTTGATGACCTTTGGAGCTAAGGTTTTTCTCTATAAGGACTAATGAGGTCATATTTTCTAAGTTTAAGGTCATTGTTTAAGATAATTGGGGTTGAGTTGGCCAATGTTGCCAAGGAAGGGGTGTGTTCCAATTACTTTGAGGTGGATATGCATAACCTTGAAATTGTGAATTAGGCTCTTGCATCATACTAGGTTGACTAGGCTTCCATGGTCATCTTGGAGCTACATAGCATCACTGCTTTGGTGATTGAATTTCCCCGTTTTCCTCTTGGTAAACTTCCTTCAACCTTGGTAATGATGGAAAATATTTAACATCATGTGATTCTACATAGACAACACAAATATCAAAGTCTTGTTTTTCTTCATCTTGCATGCTTAGCATTTCTACTTGTTTGGTTAGATTGCTAAGAATTTATGTTTTAAATTCATCAGACAAATTTTCAAGTTTACCCTGACTTATCGATCTTGATGATGATTTACTTACTCTTGCCCTTCCTATTGATATTTGTTTGTAGGTTTCACAAATTTCTTCAAATGATAGTATACATCACCTCTACTCATGAGATCAAGGAGATTAATCCACTCATCCCTAATTGTTCTAATTAAGAGGGTTTTTATTGTGTCAAATCCTAAATGATGTAGTTTTTCTATCTTAACATTATACATGAACCTCTATATCAGATCCTCTAGACTCTCATCTTATTTTTTATTCATTCTAAAGATTTCTTCTTTAAGATCATGATCTTTATATTTTTCTAGAAATATCTTTTGCATCTCACCCCCTGATATTATTCAATTAGTCTCTAAACTCATGAACCATTTAAGAGCTCTATCCTTCAATGTTTCCAGAAGCAATCTCAATTTTTGAGTGTTTAGTAAGTAACCATATGATCTACAAAGGATTTCAAATTCAAAGAGAAAGGTTTTGGGATCCTCTGACCTTAGACCATGAAATTTTGGGAGAAAAGATGGAGTGATGTTCTCCATGTGCACACTAACATCAGTGTCTTGAATGGAAAATTAGAGAGGATTTTCATCATCTCCATCCATTTATTCTACATTCCTTTCCATCTATTCTTCTTCTACCTACAAAAGTGGATGGTGATGTGGCTCTTACTACACCACGTGATCAAATGGGGGGGCTTGTGGGTTGGTGTTGGAGAATTTTTTGCTTTTACGATTGAATGAAAACACTAATGCAATCATGCATTTTTCTGTTTTTGAAATGAAATATGCCTAATGCAAATATTTTTGCTTATGCAGAAAGTAAAAGAAATGAATCAACTAGGGAAAAAAACAATACATACTTTGACACCTCCCCAGCAACAACATCAAAAAGTGATGAGCCTCGGTATGGAAAGGAGAAACTTTTGTAGCAAGATTTGTATGGTAAAGAAAAAATTGTCGTGAAAATCGTGTAAAAGCCTTTCTTAAATTTGAACAATAGAAGTTCATTATTCTGTTTCTTGTTCCTTAGAAAATGTGTCTAAGATTTTTTCAACACACTCATGTAGATTGGTTCAACTTCCATTTGTGAGTTTCAATATTAGTTTTCC
Source organism: Pinus taeda (assembly GCA_000404065.3). Classification (NCBI taxonomy): domain Eukaryota; kingdom Viridiplantae; phylum Streptophyta; class Pinopsida; order Pinales; family Pinaceae; genus Pinus; species Pinus taeda. The sequence goes on along the minus strand of APFE031022867.1, from coordinate 78,213 downwards.
CTCATCTTCTTTTTGTAGGAAAATCAATAGAGATGGCAGTTAAAATGATTTTCCTCTTAATGACATTAAATTGTGATATTTTCATTATTAGTATTTGATTTCTTAATTATCTTTTCTTATCATCAAGATTAATGCCAAGCAACAAAAGGGAGACCACAAGATATATGCACAATGCCAATGCAAAACCCCCATCGTGGGGAAAACCGAGTCACAAATTATTCAGTCAGTAGATTCAAAAGATGAAATGACCAAGACCCTTACAATCTAAACCAAGACATCCTCCATCCATCAAGTCAATATTTTTATGCATAAGTTCCATGATTCTTGTAGTTATCATCCTTCTTCACACTTTTCTTTGAAGAGATCACTTCTGAAACCAATCTGAGCTTCTTCATCTTATGATTGTACCATTATGATAACACCAAGATACTATGGACATATCATGGTAGTATGAAGGAACCAAAGTCACTACAATGCATCACTAAATGGAGGTTACTATAATTCTGAATTCATTCTAACTTTTTATACTAAGATATCCAAAATTCTCTTTGTAAAGGTAACGAAAATATATCTTTGAAAACTTATATGAACTTTTGTGTGGTGTTCGAGCTTCATCACTGAAACTTTCTCTGAAAAATGTGAGTTCTTTGAATTGTGTTATGCAAAGATCCCAAGTGGGTATATATAGTCGTTGCCACATGTAAATAGGCTGACATATGTTCATGAAGAGTTGCGTCTTTGTTATAGGCCAGCAAGCTTTCTTTTTTATGACAGTTTCCTTTTAGGTTCACTTAAAGGAATCATTGACGAGACTGAGTTGATGATGGATTATTTTACTAACAAACATATTGACTTTGACATTACCCTAAAGCCTACAATGGATGCTTGACATATACATTTGACCTAAGCATGAAACTCATGCTTTAATAAGTCAAATCAAATTAATAATAAAATTTATTTTCACTTTCTTTGGACAAATATACTACATTTGACTCGAGCACAGTAATGAAGACTCAACCTAGTTACATTTTCCAGCACTCCCTCTTAACTTCATATTTACATATATAATCACATAGGTACATGTAAGATCTCAAAACATTGTCTATGAATAGTTTTAGGCACTACATTGTCATGAAATAGATTCCTAACTAGGGAAATCTATCCATTGGTCTCTCAACAATTTAGGCACCGTAGTGCCCGAACTAGATTCCTGGCCAGGTAAATCTATCCATGTGGGAATAAGATCGAATCAAGATTTCAACCTCTCTAGGTACCATCAGGCTTACTTGATAACCATCAACCCATAAATCCATATGTGTTTTAGAGCTCAATGACCAATGCCACCCTTCCAACTTCGAGACCTAGACATCAACACAAAGTGTCAGCCAACAATTTAGGCACCGTAATGCCATGGACTAGATTCTTGACCAGGGAAATCTATCTAGGATGAAATAAGATGGACTCAAGCTTTCAGCCTCTCGAGGTACCATCAATATTAATTTCTAACCATCAACCCATAAATCCAATTGCATGTCAGAGCTCAAAGACCAACGCCACCCTTCCAACTTCGAGACCTAGACATCAACACAAAGTGTTGGCCAGATGTCCTCGCAGGAAATGCTTTACTCATAAAGCCTCAACACCCCTTGATCCAACAAATCAAGGATAGCCACTCTCTCCCAATCAAACCGATTGGTAACCAACATGTTATCAAAATATTCGAGAGTTTCACCTATACAAACATAACCCAAATCAATAATACTTTCATATGTAAATAATCAAATAGAAGCCTCCAAGGTCTTCCAAACAAATTGATGTTGCTTCTCAACTTTTCATAGTAGGGCTATGAAGAAAATATTTGACAGAAGATTCATCAATCATACATTTTTCTTCCTACTTCATATGTAGAAACATATTCTTCAATCAGATCCTTCTTTCCTTCTTTTAGCAGCACCTCAAAATGCGTTCTCCAATTCCCTTCTCCTACTTATGGCCTTCACTAAAAATTACAGTTATTAGTCCTAGTATAGTGCATGTCACATGAATCAAAGAATAACATTTTTCACTCCCTCTTAAATAGAGTGGATCTAATCATTCCTATACAAGGAATATTCTCAACCATCCTCTTATCCTAGGGAGATTCCTTCCATTCAAGCTCCCTCTTAACTTAGAGACTCCCTCTTAACTTAGGGGTTCTATTTATTCTTTACAACATCAGAGAATTGTTCATGGCTTCCATCCTTCTTATCAAAGGAATTCATATATCATGCTTATCACATCAATTTTACTTAAGATCATCTTCACCAATTTGAATAATGTACCTGCAAAAATTAGATATAGAGTACAACCAAAATTATGGAAGCATGAATTTAGCCATATAAAAAACTTATAACGGAAGCATTTATATATATGAAATACCCAAACTTAATTATAACCAAGAGACATATACTCTTTAACATATTTCTAGTGTGATCCAGATTTAGACAGGAACGCACAAAGTTACAGATATAACCATAAATACAAAGATACAACAGAAACAACACTTCATTTCATTAATATCAAATACTGAAATATGCTTACAAACAGAGTCGAAATAAGGCTAGCTCGGGTGATGGTAGCTCATCTCTAAGAAGAGATGCGATGGCTACATGCCTTTGAACTCTGTTACAATGAGGCTCAAGGCCTAATTATTATTGAGATACAATCGAAAACTCTAAACACCCAAAAACCTAACCCTATGAGATGAAGCGCCAAACTATGGGCCCCATTTGGGTAAATTGGTACATCAACTCCCAGGGTCGTAACTTTAGCATATGACATCTGTTTTATGCACACAATATCTCATTAGAAATATCTATCTGAGGACTACATGTTTTGAATGACCAACATGGGTCCCAGGCCCATGTTGGTCCCATTTTTCCCCAAAACATCGTTTAGCACCTCAAAATGGCTCCAAAATTTCACAACCCAAAAAACTGCCAAAAATAGTAAATTGTGCTACAAATAAGGAAACTAAAATACTAAAAGAATGATAGTGGGGGTCCAAGTGGAATAGGCGGGTGGCCACCAATATCCCCCTAGATCATAGGGACTTTTTCATAAACCTTAGACTACATCATAACAACTTTCATTACATCTAGGGTTTTAATGTTTCTTCCAGAAGTATGACATACCTTACTGCAACATATAGCAAACGTTAGAAACAATTCAAACAAATATACATCTACAAAGAATATAGCAAGTTTTAAAAATTCATATGTTAGACTTATCACTACGGTTTCATACAAATCTTAGATTTCATACAAAATATTCAATCAAAACCAATCATAGATTAGTGATTAACATGACCAACTTCCTCTAGGGTTAGTTGCAAACACTATATTTTCAATCAAAAATCAATCCCAACCAAAACTAAAATAAAAATCTCAAATTATCACATTGTCATCATACATCAGAAGTTTTTACTTCTACTAAGGTTTAACATCAAAACCCTAGAATACTATCATCCTAGAAAGACAAACTTTGACTAGGGCTTAGTTCCAAACCCTATGATTCATGACCACCGACAAATAGGTCAACTCATACATCTAGGACTTCATCATCATGCATTGCACATCATAGACAACATTAATAAATTAAACATATACTATCCTAAAATAGTCTAGGGTTTCAACCAAATGGACACATACCTAGGGTTTCATTCCTATGATTCTATAAAAAGAGTTTTTCTTACAAACCAAACCAAACCCTAAGAATCTAGGGTCTCATAACATACCAAAGTGAACCCTACACTACACAAACTTCAAAGGTTTGAGATCTCAAACAAACAATGTTCAACCTTAACATGTTAAGATTTGTTAATCATACAGAAATCCAAAACATGACATCATCAACAAGAACTTCATATAACATTTCACAGTGACCCTAGGCAGGTCAGGGTTTCACACATAGTCAACATACCCTTAGGCTAGGGTTTTCCAGAGAACCTATGTATGGTTCTACAAAATCAATTAAGAATGTAGAGAGGGGTAGATTTATCAAGAGATGGATCTCCCTAAACAAAAATCTTTATGATTCTAGGTTAGACATAATGATGTTGCTCATGTGATGAAAAATTCAAAAATAAGATGATCATACTTTTAAGAGAATCTTATAATGTGTATGGTTTCAAACATACCTAGAGATATTCCTTGGCAAACCTAGTAAGGATTCATTGAAGTGTTTTCTTTGTATTAAGCCATCATCTGTGGTACATACTTACAAGCACAACATGTGATACCAAGGACATAATGTAATTTTATTAAGTTAGATATTTTACATAATCAAGGAGGAGGGAGTTTTTCATTCTTTCAAACATTAGTAGGACCCTTGTATTTAAGATTCTAGGTTACATGTAAACCCTAGAAAATACATTCTAGATTATCTAGAAATTACAATCTTTATCCTAAAAGCAAGAACAATTTGGTATTTATATATATGTTGAAAATCTAAAAAAATCATGATCATACGTACCTTGATATTACATACATCTAATTTATTACACTTGTTGTAGTAAAAATAATTTAGTGGTTCCTTCGACTATCAATTTCATCTACCATAGGATAGACTTTAGATCCTTTATGAGGTGACATGATGCCTTCTACTTTGGTTCTTCGGTCATGTGATGGTTGATTTCTCTTTAATATGCTAACACCGATCCCTTCCTATTGAGGTGACATCAAAACCATAACGTTGTAGTTATATCGAACCTTCATCATTGTGATTACATCGAGACTTTAGAACGAAACTATGGTAGATTAATCCTCCATCCATATTCCCTAACAATGATAACTCCAAGAACATTTCAATGCCTAAACTGAGCTCCTAAACATTGCCTTTGAGATTGGTGAGATACATTTCTAAAATCCAAACTTGATTTCTCTATTTATACAAGGTCCTTAGGTTAATTTTTAGGAAGAGCATCAAACTATAGTTTATCATAATTATTTGATATATATTATTGAATGTATCTACTGTAATCTGCATCATTTCAAAGAAGTATGCCAAGCTTGTTTCTGAATTCGTTACTACAATTCATCAAAACTTATATGCTGAAGTATATCTACATACAACAAACCGAGTCTACTTATTTATTACTTCCTTACTATGCAATTTCACTAAAACCAATTTGCAATAATCTCAGAGATCCGACCTTATGTAGCATCATCAAGACCATTCGAGCTTCTATAGAAATATCCCTTAGTTTCATTAACCCATAACTACCTTTTATCTTGACAATAGCTCTCATACCATGCTGGAAAATTAATTGATATGGTAGTTAAAACGATTTTACTCTTAATGGAATTAACTTGTGATATTTTTATTATTAGTATTCGATTTCCTAGTTATAATTTATTATCATCAAGATTAATGCCAAGAAACAAATGAGAGAACAAAAGATATAGGCACACTGCAAGGGAAAAACCCCCCTCAAGGGAAGAACCCCCCTCAAGGGAAAAACCCAGTCACAAAGTCTTCCTTCAGTATATTCAAAATATGAGTTGACCAAGAACCTTACAAACTAAACCAAGACAAACTTCATCCATCAATTCAATCTTCTTGTGCATAAGTTCCATGGCTTCTTGTATCTGTCACTATTCTTCACACTTGTCTTTGAAGAGATCACTTCTGAGACCAATCTAAGCTTCTTCATCTTGTGATTGCACCATTATAATAACATCGAGATACTGTGGACATATCACTGTAGTACCACTGAGCTCACGTCACTGCAATGCATCACCTAATGGAGGTTACTGTTATTCTAAATTCATCTAAACTTTTGTATACTGAGATATCTGAACTTCTCTATGTAAACGCACCAAACATATATCTCTAAAGCCCTATACAAACTTCTATGTCATCTCCAAGCTTCATCACTACAAATTCTCTGAAAAATATGAGTTCTGTGAATCATGTTATCTAATGATCCCAAGTGATTATATATAGTGGTTTCCCCATGTAAATAGGCCAACATATGTTCATGAAGAGTTGTGTCTTTGTTATAGGGCTACATGAGTTATTTTTATGACAGTTTCTTTTTAGGTGGACTTGAAGGAACCATTGAGGAGACTAATGTGATGATGGAGGAGTCTTTAACCAACAAATATATTGACTTTGACAATACCCTAAAGCCTAGAATGGAGGCTTGAACTATACATTTGACCCAAGCAACAAAATCAAGCTTTAATAAGTCAAATCAAATTAACAATAAAAATTATTTTTCACTTCATTTTGACAAATATATTACATTTGACACCAGTACAATAATGAAGACCAAACTTAGTTACATTTTCCATCACTTTTTGTCACATTAGTGGTTTGGTAAATGAGTTTCATAATCTTGGCAAGATATGCTTCGATGAATTGATTGTGTGCTTCAATGAAAAAAATATGCCCTAGCCTCTACAATTGAGATTCGGCGATTTTGCCTTGCATAGTTCTTCAAGTAATTATTTATCTTCATCTACCACCATTATTTTATCTCTTCTAAAGTTAACATTTATGTTTACATGTTATAATCACTCTAGCCCAATACTACCAACAAAGTAACCAATGTTATAATCTAGTAGAAAGTAAGCATAGTTACTAGTAGAAAAGACAACAAGAACTCATATAATCATGTGCAACAAAAGAATAGTAAAATAAATAAAAAAATGTAGCAGAGTACCAAGAAAGGCACACTTTTCTTATATTCTCTTGAAATCCAATAAAAAACAATACATTGATGCGTACATTGTCATATTTATACTCTATTGAGAAAGTTACAATAATTTAACTGTCAAAATGAACTTAACTTGTCTGATTTGGACCATCGACTTGACTTGAGAGTCGACCAACTTTACAACATAGATTTATAACTCAACTGACTAAGTTGACTAGCCCCTCAAACAAGTGGCTTGGCATGGCCATTTATATGCCCCAAGAGATGCCCCTTACATAGAAGCTTTGTACAAGATTTGTCTCAAACGTGAATGTTCCTTACTATGAGTGATTATTGAAGTATTATAGTTATGTTTACACTCTTGTCAGACATGCATCATATAAGGAGCCATCATTTTATGCGTGCTATTAGGCTTGTTTACATATCTAATATCTCTATCTGTTAACAATAGCTGCTATGCCCAAGCAGTAGTGAAGTGGGACTTACACCAACAAATTCACCATGCTTCTAGTGTACTTCACAACCATATTACATACTTTTTCCAATCTCATTAGTAGCTACTCAACATCACATGATCACTTCTTTGGTCAGATTACTACAAAAGTTGTAGTTCTAGAGGTTTTAAGAGATTTAATTGAATCATTTATTGGTGAAACTCTTGTTTCTAGCTTGTTTGGAATGCCATGAAGCCTCTCCTAGAATCACTTATCACTCAAAAAACTATAAAATATGATCCAAATGAATTGCAAGAGCCTCTCTCAAGACTACATCTCAACATCATTTCACACTTCAATATCTCCACTGTATCATAAAGGGAAAAATATTATCAAAGAAGCATGATGTGCATATCATGAAATAAAAACTAGGAAAAACACATAGAAAATTTGATGAATGATGTGGTATGGGAATATTGAAAATGGCCGCTGGTGAACGAGTCATGGAAGGATATTTTATTTATAGCACATATTTTTATACTTAGGGAACTTTGTGAAGTAATTTATTTGCAACAAGACTCATGAAATGGAGGTTGGATAACAATTTTCTATACATTGTAATTATAGAAAACAATGCACAAACTCGGAAACATTATGTTGACATGACATTTGTCATTATTGTATTGGTTTTTGCATGGAAAGGAAATTGAAGTTATGAGGTAAAGGTTCCTTAGTAAGTAGTTTACTCTACTATCTAATCATATCCATGCGGAAAACATAATTTTTGTGGAGAATGCAACGTATGTTGGATTTATGGGCAATGAAATAGGGACGTTTTCAAGAAAATCATAGTAAAAACAACAGTATTTTAAAGAAAAAAACATTCTTTTAGCAGGTATTTGTCCCTTGAAATACAATGGTTAAGCCTAATGCTTAAGTGATCATTTTGAGTGCATTGTTCCTTCAGAGTTCAAACTAAAACACCAAGTACAAAACTAAGTGTTTAGAATTTTCACTTGAGATAGAGTGGTAAGATGTTGGAAATCACATGCATGGTGATTGTGGAGAAATACCTTAGCTAAAAATTTGATCCACAAGAAGACCATCAAACTCTAGATTCTAGCCACATAAGATACACATTTAAATGTTGATTGTTTTTCTTAGAATTATTTGCGAAAATGGTTCAAAAATGTTGTAGTGAGGTTAACTTTCTTTTGCTAATATATACAAAGAAAAAAGATTGCATGTGGAAGCTATAATTCTCAAGCCTGTATAGAATTGCTAAGGGAACCAAAAAATAGTTTGAGTTTTCATTAGAAGAGATTCTATAAAAGATATGGCATCCACGAGGAAAGTTGTAGGATTGATTGGTGTGGAAAGTATTATTTTAAACAAAGTATGTGATCATTAACAACAATGTGACCTTGGTAATCAAGACAGAGATTTTTGTTTACTCAAGCAACAGGATGATAGTGACATATCAATGGGTAGAGGACAAATTTCTAAATTGCAAGTGATAAAGACATAAAGAAAGTAAAATAGAAACTTTATTACGAAAAAATGACCCAAACAGTATAAATGATGCTTTTAACACCGAACGCTAAAAGAATTGGTCCATCTGACTTGTTCTCGTTAAACGAAATCATTTTTTTGCAGCTTGTTGAACTTCTAGAATATTTTAGTTGTTGACATTAGAAAGAGACATTTCAAGAACCTCTCTTATACATCCTAGAAAGAATGTGAGCAATGTTATTGAGAGATATTGTGATGACATCATTAGAAATGAGCTACAAACATCTCTTATTAAGACACAACAAAATTAATTACCAATTGAATTTTTTAGCAATTGGACAGAGGCAAAGATAGACCAAAAGTAACGTCATTGAATCAAGGCACCTTTCATCCTTGCTACTAACTGAGATGCATATGTGAAAAGGGTCAGTATGTATAATGGGCTCATGATGCTAGGATCAATGCAAGTTCTTGAAGTGATTATTTTTTACTTTAGTGCCACTACTTGAGAGTATTGCATGCAATACAGAAATGTCATCGATCAAGGAATGCAAGTCAGTACATTGTAATGGTTGAAGGCACTGATATCTATGGTCATACTAGGCATCATCACACTATAGAGAGAAAACATGAATTCTTTCTAGACTTATAGCAACTACAAAGCTAAGAAATATTTTATTTAGTATGAAAAAGTGGTATTGAAATGGCTATTGGCAGGAAGCTTCAGTTCTTGAAAATGCGCTCTCCTAGAAAAAGGAAGTCTTCGAAATTTTTATATTAATTCTAATTATTTATGAGATTGTGCATGAGTTCAATTATGGCACGTGCCAATTCTTTCATTCCATTGTTTCATAGGATAGATAACGATCATGTCAAATTGATTGTCTATAAAGGTGGAGCACAAAGAAGGCTTCTAGGTCATATTGGTGCATAGGAAGATTAGGGTGCTCTAGAAAAATGCCATCAATATGGTACAAGTTCAATGGACCTGTAAATTCCAAATAGGGGCATGAGGATACCATGTCGCAATAATTTATATAGTTATATATACATTTGATTGTATGGGTATATTAATGGATTGAGGACAATGCATAAATAAGGGCAAGATGAATGTAATAACCTAGTCTTGATCCACAAATTTTCAATGAATACATACATATGATACTTAGGTTTGTGGTCCACATTCTCTTGGGCCTATGAGCCAATATGTAGATGTGTTTTGAGGCCCAAGTGCTGTTGGATTAAGAATAAAGAGCCTATGTGCTAAAAGGCTAGTGAGCTAGAAAATATAACATGTAACCGCACATATATTAATGAATAATGCTACGATTGTAGACTAGGGGATGCAAAGGGTATAGTGGGCTAGGACTCCATGAAAAGAAAGGCAAGGGAGATAGAGAGCCTAATAAGGGGGATAAGTCTGTAAAATATTATTTTATATCTAGCCAATGTTATAAAATTAAAGTGGGTTGCTATTAAGAAATGTTATAATATTACCAAATAATATTATAATATTGCCTTAGAGAAGGTTGGAGCCCCAGTGGGAGAAGTGTAGATGCAGGTGTCACTATGAAAGGCATGGAGGGCACCTGGAGACCATTGAAGGCAATTAGGAGTCTTGGAAGTGAGGGGGCTTTGAAAAATCCTTGGCTAGCCCATGAGGGCTTCACTAGGGGGCCAATATCATACCACGTGGGTTCATGTTGGGGGATATATATTGAGGAAAAATGGCATAATATATTAGGGTATATATAGGGGGTAAAGGGGTTTTATATTGGAAATTATAAAAAATGGAGCTCAAAATTAATGAAAAATTATAAAGGGGTATAAAAAATGTTAATGAAAAAATGGATACCTACAATATCTAGTAGAAGTAGGAGTTTTTTTCAATATGTAGTCAAATTAAGGGTATTGTTTAATATGACACGAACACACGTGATAGGTCAGAACTTCATTGAGTGAAACCCCCATGGGCTAGCCCAAGTTGAGAACCACGCAAGGGTAGTGGCATAACTCGATGGACGACGAGTGCAATGAAGGGAGTGAACTACTTTGGGTTGTGTGGGCTAATGGGGGATGTGAGACTATATGTTGGAAGTTGATGGGGTATGGTATCTTGCCCATGTTTATGTTCGGTACTAGTTATGTACCATGGTTAGCTTTGGGAAAGCCTTTATGCTTGTGGAGTCTTGGCCCTAGCTCGGGGGTGACCCACTAGAAAGAGTGTTGGAGTAATGGAGACTATGGTTGGGAGGAACGTCCCAATATTTGCAACTAGTTGGTGCATTTATGAGCTAATAGTTCTGAATATGTTTTTCATTGTGCTTACTATTGTGTAAACTCTATTGTTTATTTGTTTCTCACAACTAATTGTTTTATACAGGTTATTAGGTTGTTCTGGTTTTATTATGTGTTATTACTCAGTTATGGTATCAATGTCAAAGGTTTATGGCATCACCTGGATTGTGTGGTGGGGGGATGTTATCATTTCTCATCCATAAATCCTAGCCAAGAAATATCAAGCAAGCTTGATAATTCATCCATAAATGGTCCCTCCAAGAGATCACATAAATCATTCATCCATACCTAAGAAAAGTATAAAGTGGACAAGTAGTAGTAATACTCCACAAGTAGCAATGATTCAAATGAGGTAACCACTCCCTCTATTTAGCTGAGGAAACCAAGTGCATTATCTCTACAAGAGATAATATCTGCTAAAAGCACATAAAACATATAAAATCTGTGATATAAGGTGGATAGATCTAAGGGAGACCCTAAAAAATGCATATAAAATGGAGAAAAGATGCTCAATCATACAATCGTCCTTAATAAATGCTAGATAAATATGACACAGTGTTGAGGAGAGTAGACTAACATGGTGACATATCATCTAGGGGTAAAAATGTTGTAAAATTTGTGTTTGTCCCCCAAAGTTGTAACATATCACGTAGGAGCGATGACTCATAGAAAAGAAGTGTCGCATCATCAACTATCATGCTAAGTCGGGCCACATATGGTGTTATATCTTCATAAAGGTGCAAAATTCCATCACAAATGCAACATCCTCAAGAAACACCATGATGTCATCAAGGTAAGTGTCTCTATGACCTCTCCAAAGAGGTATATCATCATTATGAAGTGAAATTCCATCATGGAAAGGCTTAACATCCTCTAGAGAATGCAATAACAACTAACAGAGATAAAATGCCCTCTACAAGTGCCACACAATACAGTAGGAGCAACATTGAAGGTCCAATGGGTGATGGAGTGTATGAGGAAGGATGCTAAGTCATCCAACAAACCAACTCATCATCAAGGTTAGGGTTTCCCATCAAGTCAGCATGCCAACATAAGGTCCAACTCCCTCTAAAGAGTGTGCAACATTATCCACGGTGTAGTGTCCTATTTTTCTAGTATACTTTTGTCACTCCTATCAAGGGTTATATATATGATAGGTTGATCACTTAATTGAGGAATAATGTTTTACATAACATAGTTATATTTCCTTTTATGTTTATGTATGACAGATTGATCATTGGATTGGGGAACAATGTTTTATATAGTTATATTTCCTCTTATATGTGGCATAATTTATTATCTGTATTATATGGTTTTGGTTAAGTAAAATGTTATACATATGTTTTTTTGTTTGTATATGATTTATGAAGCAGGTGTATGACATGGATGGTGATCCAATATTGAGACACATATACCCATGGATTCTCATGGTTATGTAGAATAGATGCTTAATTATGATTTATGGATGATACATGATTTGTGATTATATATTTCTAATATTGTACTAAGAAGGATGTAGCAGGGTACCTAGTCATTTTCCAATAAGGATGTTCAATTATGAATGACTGTGGAAGTCATTTCTTCAAAACCAAAATGACTGTGGAAGCCATGTGCCATTATGGGTAAAATGTGATTAAGTTAATTTCATTTTGAAATTCATTTGATTCCTTTGATCAATGAGATTGTAATGTGTGTTGGTCTTTAAACAAGGCTTTACAAGAAAACCATCAGATGGGTAAAAGTTCACAATCAGTACCATAAGGAGAAACGCAAAGTTTCCAAGCACAATAGATGAGAGGGCATCAAAATTAGGGCGCAGAGTCTTGTATATTTAGGGCATGGAGTCTTGAATATTTAAAAAGATCAAGTTGTCAAAGCTTGGATCTTTGGAGTAGATTATGGCATGGAGTGCTCAATCTACTAAGGCACCAAGATGCATGAAATAGGGGTGTCGAATCTCTATTATCCAGAATATAAATACCACTCATGGATGAATTTCCTTAAATAAAATTTTATTCTCACAATTCTAGAATGACTTTCTAAAAATAGAAAGTCATGTCTAGCATCTCAAGCACGGCTTTCCAAAAATAGTAAATCACTTTACATAAATTGGTAATCAAGCAGGTTGAAGAAAAACGAATTAACTTATCATTAGTCAATCCTAATAGTTCAATATTGATTGAATCCTCAATATTATTAATATTATTATTATCTTTTATGAGACTATGATATTATTATTAAAAACGAATTACAAGTCAATTTTATCTCCTCAATCAATTCACACATATCCTTCATACTCTCATGACTCTCTCTCTCTCTCTCGTTTAAATAATTCATTATACTCTATTTTATGCACTCATCAAAGAATGGCATATTCCTTTTCACTCATTAGAAATATGTCATAAAATATTCCTCTTACGCTCTCTTTAATGCATATGTTACACTATCCTTAACTAAGGAATGCATACCTCTCCTTAATGGCATAAGTTACACTCCTCTAAACAGAATCCAATGCATGCACATTACTCCTTTATGACAAGAATTGGTTGCTCCTCCTATACATGAGTGTCATGTATTCTCACTTGGGGGGTGAGGAGGCCAAGAGTGGAAGAGACTTGAGGGAAATAGTGAGAGGGAGAGATATGGAGAGTATCCAATTTCTTCCATAATAAATCTGAAATTATTGTTAAAATCCTAATATCTCTAGCTATTGAGGTTGATCATGAGAAGTATTGAGAGGAAGTGAAAATTTTCTTCCTTATTTTGCCTTGCAAATCTCTCTACTATTGTCTTTTGGTACTGCTTGTGAGCTTTTCTAGCTCGAGGGTTCCGGGGGGGAGAAGTTATTCCTGGATATGGTTGGAAAGGAAACCAAGTGGTTCACAATGAGTTGGTAAGGATATTGGAGTTGGAGCATACTCTCATTGGAGCAGGAGCATACTCCCATTTTTTGAGTCGTATAAATTCACTGCCAGGTATGTTGACAACATTATATTGTGTTTCTTTTTGTAGTTCATTACATGGTTTTTCTTATTTGGTTGTTGATTGAAACTTAGATGTATATCAAATGTTGAAGGAATTTTGCAATAACTGTAGTTTATTTTATGTAAGTTTTTTTTTTGTACAATTTCATTGCAAGTTGATTTACATCATGTCTTAATGGCTGAAGCATTTAGGCTACCATGAGTTTTATGAAAACATGTTAATAGCATAAATTTTGGTTTTCCTTCTCCTTTTATAGCTATAGATAAGTTTTTAGAGTATATGTTTGACAAAAGGGATAAATGAGATAGTATGAATTTGTTTTTGGTTATGGTTTTACATAATCGCATTTCTGGGCATTTCTGTTTCGCTTTATCTTAAATTCAGGGGGTATCTATACCTTATGTCCATGTCGTGCCAACTTTGATTTCTAAAACCAAAGTTTCAAAATCCAGTTATGTAATGTTCTATATTTTACAGATTTGTTGCTGCTACGTAGTGGTTTGTCTTGTTTTTTTTTTTGTAGTTGTGATTTATCTAGTAATCTCTTTTTATGAAATCATTCTCTTATATAAAGTTGGAATTATTATTTTAAAGTATCAATTGTTAATACATTGACACTTTAATAAACTTGTGACTGCTTGTTTGATATTTTAATAGTTAGCAGCTTGTTTTTTGACTGCTAACCATTGTTCAAAATTCCCAATGGCTGTAGCTATATCACTGCGAGCTATTTGTAAAAAATTCTTAAATATTTATAGTCATTATGTGCCTAAATTTTTGTATATGTAGCAATCAATATGTATGACAATTGTACTTATGCATTAGGTTCACTTTTTGGCATTACTAACAAAGAAAAACAAATTATGTAATCTTAGATTCATGTTAGTTAATTTTGGTGAAATCGCCTTAAGGGTGATGGTTGTAAGTGTTTGAAAAAATGCATCAATGGTTGTACATTTCATGCTTGCAAACTGTTTGACATAATGCTCCAATGGTTGTATCTAATTAGAACTATGAATTGTCTATAAAAATGACTAAGTAAATTTAGGATTTGCAACCAAGGTGTTTTTGGAAATATCTCAAAGAATAAGTGTGATGATTCCATTGAAGTAAAAATCCATGGAAGGCAAATTGCTTAGGGACATGTTGAAATTGTTAGCTCACATATGAAATCGTAATAATTGGAAACCACTCCATTAGAAGTTGAATTATCTTGTTTTTCTTCCCTTTGTTTTACCAAAGAATTCATAGGCATATTTTCTAGAACAAAATCAAACTAGTCACTCTTAAACACTCTTAATTGCAATAGAATGAACAATAGCTTACTGGAAATTTTGGTTTGTAAATATTAATATTATTTATCTCACTAAAGGCTCTATCATTTAAATGCGATTTTAAGACTTATGGTTGTATGTTTTGGATCTTTAGGAACCATGACGCTATAGCCTTAATGAGAATTTTAATATTACCATGGGTTAGTTAGTTAGTAGAAATTAGTATGCAGTGTAAAGAATACCAATAAAAATAAAACTAAAAATATAGATATATAACCCTGCATTAACTTTTACGTCTTAAAAACTTAAAGTTAAATCACATTTTGAGTCAGCCTTAGTATAATACTGATGGTTGGTAAGGTGGGACCTTACACATAGAGTACAGAACAAGAATCATCATTTTCCTACAGAGGACCATGCATATCAATGCACTATCATCAACTATGGCCTCAAAGAATCAAGTGAGACCAATTAATGCATACAAGATCCAATGTAACATAAAATGTAAGCCATATTTAATGCAAAATATAGTTAAGTAGATGAAATTTGGTATCTTTTTCAAACTTCACACTATATTATGATTTTGTGCAATTTGCTAAGTTTAGTTGTGGGAGGACCATTAGAGAACCCTATTAGGTGTGCCAATATCCAAATAGAGGAGTATTTCATAAGAAACCAATCAAAGTGTAAGTGTGAAGGATAATGGCATGACTTGGGGTTTACTTCTTAGCAATGGTGTCTTTGACATGCAAGATCATATATGATGTTGATCTCTATAAGCACTTTGTAGAGGGAGAGCTCCATGCATCGAGTTACCCTTTCCTTGAGATTGTGTCTTTTCACCCCTTGTCTTCCCTTCATGTGATCTATAATACATATATTTAATTTAAGAAATATAGATGTAAAATAAAACTTTGGGTTAAAACACATATATGAAACATAAATAGCTAATATATGGCCATACCTCACCCAAAAAACACTAAATAATTTTCAAAACTTATTTATAATACATATATTTATTTTAACAAATATAATTGTAAAATGAAACTGTCGATATTCTATTTCTATGTAAATATTCTCTAGGTAGAGGGAAGTTGTCCCGAACTCAAAGCTCTCCCTTAGGAAAGAACCACTTCTTTATTTTCTGCACATCCATATTAGGAAAGAACCACTTCTTTATTTTCCACACATCTAGATCAAGAAAGAACCACTTCTTTATTTTCCACACATCCTGATGGAGAGACAGGAGGAGAGACACATAACCACCACCTCCTTTATCTTTGGCACATACATACACACAATTACAAATGAAAAGATGCATATATATTATTGATTGGAATGTTAGTTGATATGATTATAGAGGGCGTAAAGTGGGTTTTTACTATAAACAAGTACCTCATTCCCACAACCATGTCATACCATACCATACCAAGTAAAACATAAAACTTCCATAACGAAAATCAAACATGTTAATCGTTTTTATTTTTCAACTTTCCAAAAATGGATGGCAGCGGCATTCTGAGCTCTACGTAAATTTAGGCCATGGATATTACCATATCCATTACATGTTACATTGAATATTGTGCTCAAATGCATTGCTAGCATTTACCAGTATTACTAGTGGTATCAAGCATCAAATAGTTGTAGTAAGTGTACTGAGTAAATGATAGCAATCAAATGGTCTTTGTTCAATCATGTAACCTCCGTATTATGTGTAATTACTAGTGTGTTACAAGTTTATTTTCAAAAATAAATGTCTGAGCTCTACAACCTCCATTTCATGATTGAGCACGATGAAGCTAGAAATAGTCATGAGTTGTAACCCATAAGTGAAAAGGACATCTCTCTCACTATCATCATCGAACAACAACGACATGAAAATGACATGGCGACAGATGTCTGAACCCAATATGGGCTTTACAACCTCCTCCCATATAATAAAGCCACCAAAAACATCCATGTCATCATCGAGCATGGATGAAGCTAGAAACACCCATTAGTTGTAACCCAAAATTGAAAAGGACATCTCTCTCCCTGTCATCATCTAACGGCAACGACATGACCATGAATGTCCCATTTCACAACCAATTGTGTGAAGGTGCCATAATCTGAATTTAGCCACAATCCCTGGCATGTGTACCATTGTACTCCACTACTCCAAACATGCCCTGGTTTCTTGTTGGGAGGTGCCGAAATCCAATCATTAGCTGTAAATTGTGGATCTTCCCTTCTAGTGGCCTGTTTTGAGGCCGAATTGAGGGAGAATTTAGGAAGCCAGCCAACATCACCCAAGGAGATCCCAAACCTTCTAACCCTCTCCTAAAAGTTCCAGCCATCCACTAACATTCCTAAGCCATCTGCCACATCACCAAAAGAGATTAGCTTGCACACTTGATTTTTCATGAAAAGAATAAAAAGACAAAAACAGATTTATTTCAGTCCTTTACATGAAGAATAGTGATGTTTGATGTTTTTCACTTCCATGCTTAGGAAAATAACATTTCATTCATGTTAATTTAGCATTGTTGCAAAGCATAGTTTCTTAGCAGTTAATTAGGGAATTGTGTGTCTTAACATTGAATTTCGGTCTTTTTCATTAATGGATTAGATCAACTCCCTCCTAGAGTAGATTCCTCTTTCTTTCATCGAGTAACTAAGCTTCATCTAAATCCATAGAAGCTTGGCTTGAAAACCCTAGTGGTTTCTCACCAGATGAAGAGTGAAAAAATGTCGAGCAGTCACTTTTACTTTTGTATACAACACTATCACCTCCAACTTTATACAAACCCCGGGTTGATAAAGTAAAGCTGGTAGCCCAGGAGTTGCATCATTCTCGCTGCAATACTAGTGCTCATCATGTTGAGGAATTACTTTAGTCCCTCAAAAGGAAACAAAAGGAGTACATTTGGGAGTTCCAGAGCATCCCTCTACAGGAATAAATAGATAGGCTTTGCAACACTACCAACACACCTTTATACATTGGGGAGAGTAGGGAAAAGTTCTCCAAATGGATCATGTTTGGTGACCGAGTGGAGAAACATGAGTTGAGAATCAAGAAACATTAGCATAATAGACTTATTCCATGTAGAAGAATTATTGCCTTAGATCCCTCCGATGGGATGGATTGGCAAGATATTATGAGTTGGAACTCTATCGATGAGATGATTCCTAGGAGGGTACCCTTAGTCAAGTGCTTATTGTAGCTTGGGCCTTTAGGCATGGGAAATGATGGAGGGATGAAATGGTATCATAACCCATAGGTCCCAAGACTTAGATGGCATTAGGATCCAGGTGAATCTATTGAGGGTAGGATTAGATAGAGAATTTCTTGAGATCTAGGTATTGAAGGATCCATTCAGAATCATTTATCATGGACGCATGGAATGACACACTGGTTTGTATGGGAACTAGGTATTAGTATAAATATTCTCTTTTTTTTTGGGTAGAAGTGGATTGCTTGAGGGCAAGAAATCTTTGGACGGGAGGATTTGTAATATTCCCTTTACTTGATGTGGTCAAAATGGATGGAATTTACCCATGGTACTTACCATGGTATTTTCCCATTGGATCTGCCCATAGTATTTTCCTTCGTTTTTCGAGGGAAAATAATAAAATAAGGTTTATAGATAGTCCCTCAAGCCTATTAAGGAGGAGAGGAGATAGGTATTTGGGATCACCCTGAGTTATCTATCTATTTTGTCTTTGTTGAGGACTTGGAAAGGTCAGTTCTAGTCTGATCCTAGGGATGAAAACCCTGTGGGTGAATTTCCCTAGTGGATCCATCCAACATTCACAAGTGTGCTTCAGAGTTTAGTGGTTGAGTTTGTTGATGGCCAACCTTGCATGCCATTGGAAATGGTTTCTATGTTAATCATCCTGACATGTATTATTTGTAGTTATTAATGAAATAAAGTGGTTTCATTTCAAATCCCTTTGTGTTCCAGTTCTTGATGAAAGTTTATTTTTCAATCAGAACACTAAAGTGTGCTAGTTTTGTTGAAATTTTAACGTTTTGGATCTTACACAGTTAGTGGATTACATGCTAGTTGTATGTTTTAACGTTCTACAATTTATTGCTACAAAAATATTCTTAATTAAATAGAGAAGATACAAAGGCACAGAAGACATTACCATATAGATTTTACCCTCGAAACTAAAACCAGGAAAACCAAAAATATTTTTTAATATATATCTTCTTTACTATATTAAAATACAATATGTATATCTTGTTGCATCCATAAACCACAAATCCATTTACCATGAAATTTAATACAATCATAGTTCCTTAACCAAAATTACAAAACCATGGGAAAAACCACCATGCAGAAAAATACCACTGGTGAGCTCCAGTATTGTAGCAATAATGCTACAACTCCTGGGGCTTCCTATCTCTCATTTTATCAACCCGGTAGTTCGTACAAACTTGGAAGCGACGGTGCTGTATGCACAAGTACTAGCTCTTGTCGCAGCTGTCACTTGGTCAGCTGGCACAAGTCCGCTAGGGCTCAAGCCAACTTCTATGGGCTCACAGAAGAAGCTTTATCAATGATGGACGAAAGCTAGCTCAAAGAAGACTAATCTACTTGACAAAAATGAACTGAAAGCAAATCAAAGCATATAAACCTAGGAAACCCTAATTTAACTAGTCTAGCCTCTATAATGCAAATGACGTGAAGGAAACTTCTACCAATGCTGTTGTTATCTCTGATAAGTGAAAATGCATGGATCTAAACTGCTTGCATCATAAAATACATGTTTTTGTATTTTTCCTTTAAGTGGGTGGGATGCTTGTGATTGTGTGCTAATTGGGGTTGGTTGTGCAGATGGGATGGAGAAGGAAGGAAAGTGTGGGACAGGTTGGGGAGGCTAGGTGAGGTCCCTATGGACCCTTAGCATCCATCCACAGAGGTTTTCCACGTTCAGAAGCTCGGCAACCGAGTGAATGGCCTCCTACAGGATGTCTGCAGGGGATCCTACAGGATACTCAGAGGTTTCTACAGGATGTCTCTAAACTGCTACAGGATGACCTACCGTGAAGGATTGAAGTGATGGAGGAGTGATGGAATGGTAGGAAGAGATATTTGAGCTAGGGATAAGGCTGGTGATGGCTCAGAAGTGGAGGAATGAGATGGGAAATGGGTGTAGGGAGTATGTTGAAGGTAAAGGGGTATGGCAATGGAAGGTTAGGAAATGAAGTTACGTGAGGAGTGAAAGACTTTGGGAGAGGACAGAACGAAGTGAAGGTTGAGGAGATATGTTTGCATGCGTGATCAAGATGGAGGTAATGGTAATGGAACGAGAAAGAGGAGTGTAAATGAAACAAATGATTATGACTGTCACCAAACCGAAAATACATCAACCTAAATTACTCATGCCGTGAATTCAATGAACAGCAATCCAAAACGCGAAGAGAAATATATATGAGGCTGTGATGAAAGTATGTGTGCAGGTGTGACTAACAAGGAAGCATCTAATCAAGACCGTGACTGTATTGCAGCAATCATCAAGTAAAGTAATGCGTGTTTTTGGTGGCTAGTTATGGGCTGCACCCCATTCTTCAAGAGAGATGGCAGTGAGCCTTAACAGCCGTTTTGTTGGAGCTCCAATTGATGGTATATATCCTCTGCTACACTAAGCAAGCGGAAACAACTGTACCATAAGCAAGATCTATCCTACTCATAAGAAAACCAAATCACCAAACTGTAATTCAAATTGCATGTGCAAACGAAAACTTAAAGTGCTGGAAATGAAATGGAAACAACACTACAGCAGAGGGGATCTATGGCTCGCAGGTTGGGCCCTAACCTGAGAGATATAGTCTCCTAAGAAAACTCAGAGCTAGATCACAAACTGCCTTCTTTATTCATAATCTGATGTCATGCCAAATTGGCTTACAAAAAGGAAAAAAAACTGAACTGTGCTCCAAAATTACAATAGAAATACGAGAGTTTCAACAACCATCTAAGGCTAAGGCCTTCATATTTATACAAAAACAATGATCCACCAAGTGCCCTTGATTTTAGGAGCTCGGCTGTCCAACTAGAGTCTAACTGCGGATCCTGTAGGGCAGTCATAACTACTGCTTTTGTAGAACAGTTTATGACTACTGTTCATGTAGGACAGTTGGCTGCTTCTTGAGCTCGGAGGGGAGATGGATTGGAGCTCGGAGTTCTTGGTGGGAATCACGAGGAATGTCCCAAGACTATGGACATCTCTCCACAAAATCAGCAGTGCCACCTTATTGTCTCCTTATCCCTTTTGCGTTGTCTCTTGCTCCCCTTTTTAATGCCAAAACCTGGAATCACAATGCATTAGTCACGTAGATAAAGTGTCTAACCTTCCTTCTACAAACAACATGAATAAACTAAGAAATGCATGCATAAGCAAATAAAGATGAATGGTTTGAGCAAGTAAAATAGGCCAAAATGAGCCCAAATTGTACCAAAATTGGGGCTCATCAACCACTAAAAGCAAAAACAACATATGAAAAATGGAATTAAAAACTGACCCCCCTCAATTATTTTTTAGGGACATTTTCCCCAAACCCCTACCCAAGGGGTATTATGCCACCCTATGACCCGAACACTATGCCAAAATCTAGCTCAGGTGATTATGGGTAGCTTGCTCATGTGGGACTTGTCAAAGCACACCTGTTGAAGCTAACAAAACTCATTTATCTTGGTTGATATGGGTTTTATGCCCAGATACCGAATTCACAAGGCTTCTTTAAATGGCTTCAAGAAGCATGTTGCAACTCATAATCAAAGTTTAACTATAATTTGGATGAGAAAACCATTAATTACATTAGATTCTCAACATTGGGTTACAACTAGGGTCACAACTATCCCATGATTCCATTCCCAAATATTTTTTTATTTAATGATCTCCAAAGCTAAGATTTCACTGAATAAGGACCAACGAAATTTTGCATTGAGGGGTCCTTTGTAAAAAATCGGCTCATGCGATAATGGGTAGCCTACTCATGTGGAACTTGGCCAACACACTTTTAAATTCTTACCAAACTCATTTATGTTGATTCATTTAGTTTTTTATGTCCTCAAATCAAACTCATAAATCGCCCTAAATGGCTTCAAGAAGCGAGTTGAAATTCGCTATAAAATTCTAAGTGTGACTCGAATGGTTGAATTATCGATGTTGGATTCCTAATATAAATCTACAACTAGAGACACCCATATTCCATGATTCCATTGACCAAATTTTTTTAATTGACAATCTCAGAGTTAGGGTCTTGCTTAGTGTCCATTGTAATTTGTGCAAAAAGGGGCACATTTTTCCAAATGTTTGGTTCAAGTGATTGTGGGTAGTTTGGTCCCATGGGATTTGGCCAAACACACCTAGAAAAGCTTATGGAACTCATTTATGTATTTTGGTTTGGTTTTAATTCCCTCAAACCAAATTCACAATCCATCCCTAAATGGCTTTAGGAAGAAGGCTGCAACCCACCATAAGAATATAACCATAACTTGGACGGATGAACTGGTGAACTGTTGATTGCATTGGACTTTTGACATCGGCTATAGCTAGAGGCACCCCTCCTATGATTCCATTGGAAAATATTATTTATTCGATGATCTTTGGAGCTAAGGTTTTTCTCAATAAGGACTAACGAGGTCAAGTTTCTAAGGCTAAGCTCATTGTTTAAGGTAATTGGGGTTGAGTTGGCCAATGTTGCTAAGGAAAGGGTGTGTTCCAATTACTTTGAGGTGGATATGCATAACCTTGAAATTGTGAATTAGGCTCTTGCATCATACTAGGTTGACTAGGCTGCCATGGTCGTCTTGGAGCTATATAACATAGTTGCTTTAGTGATTGACTTGCTCCATTTTTCACTTGGTAAACTTCCTTTGACCTTGGTAATGATGGAAAATATTTAACATCATGTGATTCTACATAGACAACACAAATATAAATGTCTTATTTTTCTTCATCTTGCATTCTTATCATTTCTACTTGTTTGGTTAGATTGCTAAGAATTTATGTTTTAAAGTCATCAAATGAATTTCCAAGTTTATCTTGACTTACCGATCTTGATGATGATTTACTTACTCTTGCCCTTCCTATTGATATGTGTTTTCATGTTTCACAAATGTCTTCAAATGATAATTTGTATACATCACCTCTACTCATGAGATCAAGGAGATCAATCCACTCATCCCTAATTGTTCTAAGTAAGAGGGTTTTTAGTGTGTCAAATCCTAAATGATGTAGTTTTTCCCTCTTAACATTATACATGAAACTCTCTACTAGATCCTCTAGACTCCCGTCTTATTTTTTATTCATTCTAAACATTTATCCTTTAAGATCATAATCTTTATATTTTTCTAGAAATATCTTTTGCATCTCACTCCCTAATATTATTGAATTAGTCTCTAAACTCATGAACCGTTTAACAGCTCTATCCTTCAATCTTGCCGGAAACAATCTCAGTTTTTGAGTTTTTAGTAAGAAACCATATGATCTACAAAGGATTTCAAATTCAAAGATAAATATTTCTAGATCCTCTGACCTTAGACCATGAAATTTTGGGAGAAAAGATGGAGGGATGTTCTTCATGTGCACACTACCATCAGTATCTTGAATGGAAAATTAGAGAGGATCTTTTTCATTGTCATCATCTCCATCCATTTCTTCTACATTCTTTGCCATCTCTTCTTCCTCTACCTGCAAAAGTGGATGGTGATGTGGATATTATTACACCACATGATGAAATGGGGGGCTGCTAGGTTGGTGTTGGAGAATTTTTTTCTTTTATTATTGAATGAAAACACTAATGCAATCATGCATTTTTTTGTTTTTGAAATGAAATATGCCTAATGAAAACCTTTTTGTTTATGCATAAAGTAAAAAAAATGAATCAACTAGGGAAGAAAACAATGCATACTTTGACACCTCCCCAGCAATGACACCAAAAAGTGATGAGCCTCGGTATGGAAAGGAGAAACTTTTGTAGCAATATTTGTATGGAAAAGAAAGAATTGTCGTGAAAATCGTGTAAAAACCTTTCTTAAATTTTATCAATAGAAGTTCATTATTCTATTGCTTGTTCCTCAGAAAATGTGTCTATAATTTTTTCAACGCAATCATGCAGATTAGTTCAACTTCCATTTGTGAGTTTCAATATTAGTTGTCCCTCATCTTCTTTTTGTAGGAAAATCAATAAAGATGGCAGTTAAAATGATTTTCCTCTTAATGAAATTAAATTGACATATTTTCATTATTAGTATTCGATTTCTTAATTATCTTTTCGTATCATCAAGATTAATTCCAAGCAACAAAAGAGATACCACAAGATATAGGCATGCTACCAATGCAAAACCCCCCTCGAGGGGTAAACCAAATCACAAATTATTCCCTCAGTAGATTCAAAAGATGAGATGAACAATACCCTTACAATCTAAACCAAGATATCCTCCATCCATCAAGTCAATATTTTTATGCATAAGTTCCATGGATTCTTGTAGTTGTTAGTCTTCTTCACACTTTTCTTTGAAGAGATCACTTCTGAAACCAATCTGAGCTTCTTCATCTTTTGATTGCACCATTATAATAACACTGAGATACTGTGGACATATCATTGTAGTTTAAACGAAATGAAGTCACTATAATGCATCATCGAATGGAGGTTACTGTAATTCTAAATTCATTCTAACTGTTGATACTGAGATATCCAAAATTATCTGTGTAAAGGTAACGAAGATATATCTCTAAAAACCTATACGAATTTTTGTGTCATCTTCGAGCTTCATCATCGAAACTTTCTCTGAAAAATGTGAGTTATTTGAATGGTGTTATGCGAAGATCCCAAGCAGGTATATATAGTGGTTTTCGCATGTAAATAGGCCGACATATGTTCATGAAGAGTTGCGTCTTTGTTTTAGGCCAACATACTTTCCCTCTTATGACGATTTCTTTTTAGATTGACTTAAAGGAATCATTGAGAAGACTGACTTGATGATGGAGTCTTTTACTAACAAACATATTGACTTTGACAATACCCTAAAGCCTACAATGTACGCTTGACCTATATGTTTGACCTAAGCATGAAACTCATGCTTTAATAAGTCAAATAAAATTAATAATAAAAACTATTTCCAATTTCTTTTGAAAAATATATTACATTTGACTCGAGCACAATAATGAAGACAGAACCTAGTTGCATTTTCCAACACTCCCTCTTAACTTCATATTTACATATACAATCACAGAGGTACATGTAATATCTCAACACATTGTATATGAATAATTTTAGGCACCGCAATGTCATGGAAAAGATTCCTAACTAGGGAAATATATCCATTGGTCTCTCAAAGATTTAGACACCATAATGCCCGAACTAGATTCCTGGCCAGGTAAATCTATCCAAATAGGAATACGATCGAATCAAGCTTTTAGCTTCTCTAGGTACCATCAAGCTTACTTGCTAGCTATCAACCGATAAATCCATATGTGTTTCAGAGCTCAATTACCAACGACACCCTTCCAACTTCGAGACCTAGACATCAACACAAAGTGTCGGCCAACAATTTAGGCAACGCAATGCTGCTGACTATATTCTTGACAAGGGAAATCTATCTGGGTGGAAATAAGATGGACTCAAGCTTTCAACCTCTCTAGGTACCATCAAGTTTACTTGCTAACAATCAACCCATAAATCCAAGTGAGTGTCAGAGCTCAAAGACCAACAACACCCTTCCAACTTCGAGACCTAGACATCAACACAAAGTGTCAGCCATATGTCCTTCCAGACAATGGTTCACTCAAAAAGCCTCAACACCCCTTGATCCAGTATATCAAGTATAACCATTCTCTCCCAATCAAATTGATTGGTAACCATCATGTTATCAAAATCTTCGAGAGTTTTAGTTGTACAAAAACAACCCAAATCAATAATACTTTCATATGTACATAATCAAATACAAGCCTCCAAGGTCTTCCAAACAAATTGATGTTGCTTCTCAACTTTTCGTAGTAGGGCTATGAACTAAATCTTTCACAGAAGATTCATCAATCATACATTTTTCTTCCTAGTTCATATGTAGAAACATATTCTTCCATCAAATCATGCTTTCCTTCTTTCAACAACACCTCAATATGCATTCTCCAATTTTCTTCTACTCATGGCCTTCACTAAAAATTACTATTATTAGTCCTTGTCTAGCGCATGACACATGAATTAGAGAATCATATTTGTCAATCCCTCTTAAATAGAGAGGATCTAATCATTGCTATACAAGGAATATTCTCAACCATCCTCTTATCCTAAGGATATTCCTTCCATTCAAGCTCCCTCTTAACCTAGGTAGACTTCATCCAGACTCCCTCTTAACTTAGGGGTTCTATTTCTTCTTTATCACATCAGATAATTGTTCATGGCTTCCATCCTTCTTATCAGAGTCATTCATATATCATGCTTATCACATCAATTTTACTTAGGACCATCTTCACCAACTTGAATGATGTACATGCACAAATAATATAGAAAGTACAACCAAAATTATAGAAGCATGAAATTAGCCATATCAAAAAATTATAACAATAGAAGAATTTATACTTTATATATATCAAATACCCAAACTTAATTATAACCAAGATGCATATACTCTTCAACATATTTCTAGTGTGATCCATATTTAAACAAGAATGCAGCAAATTACAGATATAACCATAAATACAAAGATGCAATAGAAACAACACTTCATTTCATTAATATCAAATACTGAAATATGCTTACAAACTAAATCGAAATAAGGCTAGCTCTGGCGATGATAGCTCATCTCTCAGAAGAGATGTGGCAGCTACATGCCTCTAAACCCTATTACGATGAGGCTCAAGGCCTATTTATTATTGAGAAACAATGGAAAAATCTAAACATTCAAAAACCTAACCCTAGGAGATGAAGCACCAAACTATGGGCCCCATTTGGGTAAATTGGTACATCAACTTCCTGGGGTCGTAACTTTGGCATATGATCTTTTTTGACGCACACAATATCTCGTTAGAAACATCTATTTGAGGACTACAAATTTTGAATAAACAACATGAATTGGTAATGTTGGTCCCAATTTTCCCCAAAAACTTCGTTTAGGGCCTCAAAACAGCTCTGGAAGTTCACGACCCAAAAAACTGCCAAAAATAGTAAATTGTGCTACAAATAAGGAAACTGAAAAAATGAAAGAAACAATGGTGGGGGTCCAAGTGGAATTGGCAAGTGGCCACTAATATCCCCCTAGATCATAGGGCCTTTGTCATAAACCTTAGACTACATCATAACAACTTTCATTACATCTAGGGTTTTAATGTTTCTTCCAAAAGTATGACATACCTTACTATAACATATAGCAAACACTAGAAACAATTCAAACAAATATAGATTTACAAATAATATAACAAATTTTCAAAATTCATATGTTAGACTTCTCACTAGGGTTTCATGCAAATCTTAGATTTCGTACAAAAGAGTCAATCAAAACCAATCATAGCTTAGTGATTAATTTGACCAACTTCCACTAGGGTTAGTTGCAAACCCTATATTTTCAATCAAACATCAATTAAGAATGTAGAGAGGGGTAGTTTCATTGAGAGATGGATCACCCTAAACAACAATCTTTATGATTCTAGGCTAGACATAATGATGTTGGTCATGTAATGAAAATTTGAAAAATAAGATGATCATACTTTTAAGAGAATCTTATAATGTGTATGGTTTGAAACATACCTGGAGATATTCCTTGGAAAACCTGGTAAGGATTCATTGAAGTGTTTTCTTTGTATTAAGCCATCATCTGTAGTACATACTTACAAGCACAACATGTGATACGAAGGACATAATTTAATTTTCTTAAGTTATATATTTTACATAATCAAGGAGGAGGGAGTTTTTAATTTTTTCAAACATTAGTAGGAACTTTTTATTTAACATTCTAGGTTACATGTAAACCCTAAAAAATACATTCTAGATTATCTAGAAATTACAATATTTATCCTATAAGCAAGAATAATTTGGCATTTAGATATATGTTGAAAATCTAAAAAATTCATGATAATACATACCTTGATATTACGTACCTCTAATTTATTACACTTGTTGTAGTAAAAATACCTTAGTGGTTCCTTGGACTATCAATTTCATCTACCATAGGATAGACTTCAGATCCTTTATGAGGTGACACAGTGCCTTATACTTTGGTTCTTCGGTCATGTGATGGTTGATTTCCCTTTACTATGCTAACACCAATC
Source organism: Pinus taeda (assembly GCA_000404065.3). Lineage (NCBI taxonomy): Eukaryota > Viridiplantae > Streptophyta > Pinopsida > Pinales > Pinaceae > Pinus > Pinus taeda. The sequence continues at coordinate 49,753 of APFE031022867.1, read as the reverse complement.
CCTTTTCACTAAGGTGACATCAAAACGATAACACTGTAGTTATATCGAACCTTCATCACTATGATTACATCGAGACTTTAGAATGAAACTGTGGTAGACTGATCCTCCATATGTATTCCTTAACAATGATAACATCGAGAACATTTTAGTGCCTAAACCGAGCTCCTAAAAATTTCCTCTGAAATTGCTGAGATACATTTCTAAAATCCAAACTTGATTTCATTATTTATACAAGGTCCTTATGTTAATTTTTGCGAGCTTCTGAGTGTGTTGGAAGAGAATCAAGCTATAGTTTATCGTAATTCATTGTTATATATTACTGAAAGTATCTACTATAATCTGCATCATTTCAAAGAAGTGTGTTGAGCTTGTTTCTGAATTTGTTACTACAATTCATCGAAACTTATCCTCTAAAGTATATCTACATAACATCAAACTGAGTCTACTTATTTGAACTCCTCAAGTGATACCAAAATTTTCTTACTTCTTTACTATGCAATATCACTTAAACTAATTCACAATAATCTCAGAGATTCAAACTTATGTGGCATAATCAAGATCATTCTTGATTCTATAGCAATATCCATTAGTTTCATTAACCCAAAACTACCTTTTGTCTTGACCATAGCTCTCATACCATGCTGGAAAATTAATTGAGATGGTAGTTAAAACAATTTTCCTCCTAATGGAATTAACTTGTGATATTTTTATTAGTATTCGATTTCTTAATTATCTTTTCCTATCATCAATATTAATGCCAACCAACAAATGAGAGAATAGAAGATATAGGCACGCTACAAGGGAAAAACTCCCCTCAAGGGAAAACCTAGTCACAAAGTATTCCTTTAGTATATTTAAAATATGAGACAACCAAGACCCTTACAATCTAAACCAAGACATCCTCTATCCATAAACTTAATCTTGTTATGCATAAGTTCCATGGCTTCCTGTAGCTGTCACTATTATTCACACTTGTATTTGAAGAGATCACTTCTGAGACCAATCTAAGCTTCTTCATCTTGTGATTGCACCATTATAATAACATCGAGATACTGTGGACATATCACTGTAGTAACACTAAACTAAAGTCACTGCAATGCATCACTGAATGGAGGTTAATGTGATTCTAAATTCATCCAAACCTTTGTATACTGAGATATCTGAACTTCTCTATGTAAATGTACCAAACATATATCTATGAATCCCTATACAAACTTTTGTGTCATCTACGAGCTTCATCACTGAAAATTCTTTGAAAAATATGAGTTCCATGAATGGTGTTCTCTGAAGATCCCAAGCAATTATATCTAGTGGTTTCCCCATGTAAATAGGCCAACATATGTTCATGAAGAATTGTGTCATTGTTATAGGGTGGCATGAGTTCTTTTTATGACAATTTCTTCTTAGGTTGACTTGAAGGAACCATTGAGGAGACTGACGTGATGATGGAGGAGTATTTAACCAACAAATATATTTAATTTGACAATACCTTGAATCCTACAATGGAGGTTTGAACTATACATTTGACCTGAGCAATAAAATCAAGATTTAGTAAGTCAAATCAAATTAATAATAAAATTTATTTTCACTTTATTTTGACAAATATATTACATTGACTCCAGTACAATATTGAAGTCTGAACATAGTTACATTTTCCATCACTTTTTCTTACATTAGTGGTTTGGTCAATGAGTTTCATAATCTCGACAAGAGGTGCTTCGATGAATTGGTTGTGTGCTTCCAGGAAAAAATGTTCCCTAGCCTCTACAATTGAGAGTCGGTGATTTCACCTTGCATATTTCTTCAAATAATTATTTATCTTCATCTACCACCATTATTTTATCTCTTCTAAAGTTCACATTTGTGTTTGCATGTTATAATCACTCTAGCCCAATACTACCAACAAAGTAACCAACGTTGTAATCTAGTAGAAAGTAAGCATAATTACCAATAGAAAGGACAACAAGAACTCATATACTCATGTGCAACAAAAGAATAGTAAAATAAAAAAACCATAGCAGAGTACCAACAAAGGCACACTTTTATTATATTCTCTTGAAATCCAATAAAAACCAATACATTGATGCATACATTATCATATCTATACTCTATCGAGAAAGTTACAACAATTTAATTGTCAAAACCAACTTAACATATCCAATTTGGACCATCGACTTGACTTGAGAGTCGACCAAATTTACAACATAGATTTCTAAGTCAACTGACTAAGTTGACTATCCCCTCTAATAAGTGGTTTGGCATGGCCATTTACATGCCCCAAGAGATGCCCCTTACATAGAAGCTTTGTACAAGATTTGCCTCTAATGTGAATGTTCCTTACTTGGATTGACTATTGAATTATTATTTTCATGTTTACACTCTTGTTAGACATGCATCATATAAGAAGTCATAATTTTATGCATGCTATCAGGCTTGTTGACATATCTAATACTTCTATCAGTTAACAATAAATGTTATGCCCAAGAAGCAATGAAGTGGGACCTACACCAACAACTTCACCATGCTTCAAGTGTACTTCACAACCATATTAGATAATTTTCCAAGCTCATTAGTAGCTCTTTAACATCACATGATCACTTATTTGGTCAAATTACCAAAAAAGTTGTAGTTCCAAAGGTTTTGGGAGATTTAATTGAATCATTTATTGGTGCAACTCTTGTTGCTCTAAATTTTCCACGTAGCTTGTTTGGAATGCCATGAAGCCTCTCCTAGAACCACTTATCACTCCCAAAACTATAAAATACCATCCAAATGAATTGCAAGAGCCTTTCTCAAGACTACATATCAACATCATTTCGTACTTCAATATCTCCCGTGTATCATAAAGGGAAAAAAATATTATCAAAGAAGCATTATGTGCATATCATGAAATAAAAACTAGGAAAACCACATAGAGAATTTGATGAATGATGCGGTCTGGGAATACTGAAAATGGCCCCTGGTGAATGAGTCATGGAAGGATATTTTATTTATAACACATATTTTTGTACTTAGGAAACTTTGTGAAGTAATTTATTTGCAACAAGCTCAGGAAATGGAGGTTGGATAACAATTTGTTATACATTGCAATTCTAGAAAACAATTCACAAAGTTGGAAAGAATATGTTGAGATGACACTTGTCATTATTGTATTGGTTTTTGCATGGAAAGGAAATTGGATTTATGAGGTGAAGGTTCCTTAGTAAGTAGTTTACTCTACTATCTAATAATATCCATGCGAAGAACTAAAATTTTGTGGAGAATGCAGTGTATGTTGGATTTATGGCCAATGAAATAGGGATGTTTTCAAGGAAATCATAGTAAAAACAACAATATTTTTAAGAGAAAAACTAAAAAAAAAAATATTCTTTTAGCAGGTATTTGTCCCTTGAAATACAATGGTTAAGATTAATTCTTAAGTGATCATTTTAGTGCATTCTTCCTTCAGAGTTCGAACTAAAGGCAATGGCATGCATGGTGATTGTGGAGAAATACCTTAGCTAAAAATTTGATCCACAAGAAGACCATCAAACTCTAGATTCTATCCACATAAGATACATATTTAAATGTTGATGTTTTTTCTTAGTATTATTTGCGAAAAATGTTCAAAAATGGTGTATTGAGGTTAACTTGCTTTTGCTAATATATACAAAGAAAAAAGATTGCATGTGGAAAATATCATCCTTAAGCCTATATAGAATTGTTGATGGAACCATAAAATAGTTTGATTTTCCATTAGAAGAGATTCTATAAAAGATATGGCATCCACGAGCAAAGTTCTAAGAGTGATTGGTGTGGAAAGTATTATTTTAAATAGAGTATGCCATCATTAACAACAATGTGACCTCGATAATCAAGATAGAGATTTGTGTTTACTAAAGCAACAAGATGATAGTGACATATCAATGGGTAAAGGAAAAAATTTAAAGTTGCTAGTGATAAAGACATAAAGAAATCTAAATAGAAACTTTATTACAAAAAAATGACCCAAACAGTAAAAACAATGATTTTAAAATTGAACACTCACAGAATTGGTCCACTTGGCTTTTTCTCATTCAACGAAATCATTTTTTGCAGCTTGTTGAACTTCTAGAATATTTTAGTTTTTGACATTGGAGCAAAAATTCTGAAGGGGACGTGATAATTGTTACAATTGGTTGAAAGAGACATTGCAAGAGCCTCTCTTAGACATCCTAGAAAGAATGTGAGAAGTGTTATTGAGAGAGATTATGATGACATCATTATAAATGAAATACAATCATCTCGTATTAAGAAACAAAAAAATTAATTACCAACTAAATTTTTTAGCAATTGGATAGAGGCAAAGAGAGACCAAAAGTAACATCATGGAATCAAGGTACATTTCATCCTTGCTACTAACTTAGATGCATATGTGAAAAGGGTCAGTATGTATAATGGGCTCATGATGTTAGGATCAATGCAAGTTGTTGAAGTGATTATTTTTTACTTTAGTGCCACTACTTGAGAGTATTGCATGCACTACAGAAATGTCATGGATCAAGGAATGTAAGTATATACATTATAATGGTTGAAGGCACCAATATCTATGGTCATAGTAGGCATCATCACATTATAGAAATAAAACATGAATTCTGTCCACACTTATAGTAACTACAAAGTTGAGAAATATGTTATTTACTATGAAAAAGTAGTATTGAAATGGCTATTGGCAGGAAGCTTCAGTTCTTGAAAATGCACTCTCCCACAAAAGGGAAGTCTTCGAAATTTTTATATTAATTCTAATTATATATGATATTATACATGAGTTCAATTACGGCGCGTACCAATTCTTTCATTCCATCGTTTTATAGGCCAGATAATGATCATGTTGAATTGATTGTCTATAAAGGTGGAGCACAAAGAAGGCTTCTAGGTCATGTTGGTGCATAGGAAGAACAGGGTGCTCTAGAACAATGCCATAAATATGGTACAAGTTCAGTGGACCTAGAAATTCCAATAGGAGCATGAGGGTGCCATGTCGAAATAATTTCTATAGTTATATATAAATTTGATTATATGGGTATATTAATGGATTGAGGACAATGCATAAATAAGTGAGAGCTGAATGTAATAACCTAGGCTTGATCCATGAATTTTCAAGGAATACATACATATGATACTTAGGTTTCCGGTCCACATTCTCTTGGGCCTACGAGCCAATGTGCATATGTGTTTTGAGGACTGAGTGTTGTTGGGCTAAGAATTGAGAACCTATGTGCTAAAAGGTTAGTGAGCTAGCAAATATAACATGTAATTGCACATTTATTAATAACTAATGCTACGATTGTAGACTAGGGGATGAAAGGAGTATGGTGGGCTAGGACTCCATGAAAATAAAGGTGAGGGAGATAGAGAGCTTAAAAAAGGGGATCAGCCTGTAAAACATTATGTTATATCCAACCAATTTTATAAAATTGAAGTGGGTTGCTACTAAAATATGTTATAATATTACCAAATAATATTATAGTATTTCCTTAGGGAAGGTTGGAGCCCTAGTGTGAGGTTTGTAGAGGAAAATGTCACTATGATAGGCATGGAAGGCACCTGGAGGCCCTTGAAGGCAGTTAGGAGTCATGGAAGCAATGAGGCTTTGAAAAATCCTTGGCTAGCCCAAGTTGAGGACCATGGAAGGGTAGTAGCATAACTCGATGGACTGCGAGTGCAACGAAGGGAGTGAACTACTTTGGGTTGTGTAGGCTAATGGGGGATGTGAGACTATATGTTCAAAGTTGATGAGGTATGGTATCTTGCCCATGTTTATGTTTGGTACTAGTTATGTACCATGGTTAGCTTTGGGCAAGCCTTTATGCTTGTGGACTCATGGCCCTAGCTTGGGGGTGACCCACTACAAAGAGTGTTGGAGTAGTGGAGACTATGGTTGGGAGAAATGTCCCAATGTTTGCAACTAGTTGGTGGATTTATGAGCTAATAGTTCTAAATATGATTTTCATTTTGCTTATTATTGTGTAAACTCTATTTTTTATTTGTTGCTCACAACTATTTTTTTTATACAGGTTATTAGGTTTTTCTAGTTTTATTATGTGTTATTAGTCGGCTATGGTATCAATGTCAAAGGTTGAGGGCATCACCTAGACTGTGTGGAGGGGGGATGTTATCATTACTCCTCCATAAATCCTAGCCAATAAATATCAAGCAAGCTCGATAATTCATCCATAAATGGTCCCTCCAAGAGATCACATAAATCATTCATCCATAGCTAAGAAAAGTATAAAGTGGACAAGTAGTAGTAATACTCCACAAGTAGCAATGATTCAAATGAGGTAACCACTCCCCCTATTTAGCCAAGGAAACCAAGTGTGTTATCTCTACAAGAGCTAATATCCACTAAAGGCACATAAAACATATAAAATCCATGTTATAAGGTCGATAGGTCTAAGAGAGACTCTGAAAAATGCATATACAATGGAGAAAAGATGCTCAATCATCCAATCATCCTTAATAAATGCTACATAAATATGACACAATGGTGAGGAGAGTAAACTAACATGGTGACATCTCCTCTAAAATGTGGTAAAAATGTTTTAAAATTTGTGTTTGTCCCCCAAAGGTGTAACATATCACATATGAGCGATGTCTCATAAAAAAGAAGTGTCACATCATCAGCTTTCATGCTAAGTTGGGCCACATATGGTGTCATATATTCATAAAGGTGCAAAATTCCATCACAAATGCAACATCCTCAAGAAACACCATGATGTCATCAAGGTAAGTGGCTCTATGACCTCTCCAAAGAGGTATATCATCATTATGAAGTGAAATTCCATCATGGAAAGGCTCAAAATCCTCTACAGAATGCAATACCAACTAACAGTGATAAAATGTCCTCTCCAAGTGCCACACTAAGCAGTAGGAGAAACATTCAAGTTCCAATGGGTGATGGAGTGTATGAGGAAGGATGCTAAGTAATCCAATAAACCATCTCATGATCAAGGTTAGGGTGTACCATAAAGTCAACATGCCATCAACATCATCCACGGAGTACAGAAGAAGCATCATCAATTTCCTACAGAGGGCCGTGCATATCAATGCACCATCATCAACTATGGCCTCAAACAATCAAGTGAGACCAATTAATGCATACAAGATCCAATGTAACATAAAATGTAAGCCATATTTAATGAAAATTTACATAAGTAGATCACATTTGGTATCTTCTTCAAACTTCACACAATATTATGAGTTTGTGCAATTTGCTAAGTTTAGGTGTGGGAGGACCATTAGAGATCCCTATTAGGTGTGCCAATATCCAAATAGAGGAGTATTTCGTAAGAAACAAATAAAAGTGTAAGTGTGAAGGATAATGGCATGAATTGGAGTTTACTTCATAGGAATGGTTTCTTTGACATGCAAGACCATATATGATGTTGATCTCTATAAGCACTTTGTATAGGGAGAGCTCCATGCATCGACTTACCCGTTCCTTGAGATTGTGTCTTTTCACCCCTTGTCTTCCCTTCATGTGATCTATAATACATATATTTAATTTAAGAAGTTTAATTGTAATATAATACATATATTTAATTTAATAAATATAATTGTAATATAATACTGTAGAATTTCCCACTGTAGATCACCTGATAATGCAATATACTAAAGCAAAATACTAGATCTACTTCTATAATCAAACTTTTCGGAAGCTTAATCAATTTGAGCAAGATCAATTGGAACACATATAACAGAGAATGAGAAATCAATCACACATGAACACAGAATAATACTCTGGGGAAAGCCTTAGCTAAAAACCTCGATCTCTGTATCATACAAGTGGAAATATGTCTGTATTGCACAAAGCTTTAGCTCACAAGCTATCTAGCTCTCAGTACAATCCATCAATACAACTCACAGACTAATTAGGCAACACATATTCCTTCCCTCAATCCTCCAAGCCTCCTATTTCCTTACGCAGTTTTTCCTGCGGTCCAATGGTGCCACTTGTGTGAATTTTCACCTCACACAACTCACAAAACTCAACAATAACTGCACAATCCTCAAGGAATGAATTCCTTTTGCATGCAAGAGATATCCTCAATGGAATATTCCTGCAACTGATAGTACGTTGTCCCACCATCTAATATCAACTAGGTCTTTGAAAAAACTGACATGCATGAGTTATTTATGAGAGAATATTCAGTTATCTGAAGTGCAATAGTTACATGCATGCATGCATTAAGTAACTTAACTCACAATCAGTTCCTCAAACTATTGGAACTAATCTAACTAGACTTAACTTAGTTAACTAAGCTAACTAATTACAACTCAAAGAACAACTCATCCTTATCTCCTTAATTAATGAATAAATTCCTCAATCAAAGGGAAAATTGTTGCATGTCTTCACATAGACTTCATGTTTGATTTTCTCCAACTAGTTAACGCAAGATGAATTAATTAATTATTTTTTAAGTAGCTTCTAATATCAAATTAGAATTTTAATTCTCAATTTTAGTTCAGGGACTAACTAAAATTGTAATGTATCCCAAGATGCTATTTATAGCAATGCTATTTTTAGCACTTCTATATTTAGTATTTCTTGTTTCTATTTTCAACACTCCCTCTCAACAAGAAAGGGATTATCAGTCACCCCAATCCTGTCTTTGTGGAACTCGAACTTACATTTTGACAATGCCTTAGTAAAAATATTTGCATCTTGTTCTGCGGTCGAAACATACAGCAACAACATGATCCTATTCACCGCACAGTATCGAAGATGAGATATTGGATATCTATGTGCTTGGACCTATCATGAAATACTGGATTTTCAGAGATTTTCATACAACTTTGATTATCGCAATAGATCATTGTTGGATCCATCCTTTGACCAAAAAATCCCACTAGAATCTTATGCATCCAAATGGCCTCACGTGTTGCCTAATTGGTAGCCATGTATTCAGCCTTTGTTGAGCTAAGTGCAACTGACCTCTGTTTCCTACTGTACCAAGAAACTGCAGCTGAACCAAGGTTGAAGATTACTCCAGAAGTGATATTCTGGTCTGATGTACTTCCTACCCAATCTACATCTGTGAAGCCCTAAAGCTTCACTCCATCTATCCATCTGTACCATAATCCATACTGAGATGTGCATCCGAGGTATCTCAGCACATGCTTCACTACCTTCTAAAATAGCTTGGTAGGCTGAACCATAACTTGACTCAGTTGGTTCACTGTAAAGCACAAATCTGGTCATGTGTTCACTAGATACATCAATGAAGCCACAAGCTATTGATAAATAGTAGTAACTACTACCTCACCTGAGGTAGCATCCTCCTTCCTCCAGTTACCAGCAAGAGTAGTCTCCATGGGCTTGCACTTCTCCATGTGGAATCCCTTGAGTATCTCATTGGTATACTTGCCTTGAGACACAAACACTTCCCCATCCTTTTACCACACTTCCATGCCTAGAAAGTAGTGCATAAGACCCATGTCTTTCATCTAGAATTCTCTTGCAAGGTCCTCCTTGCAAGACTTGATCAACTGATCATCACCTGTCAATATCAGATCATCAACATAAATTACAATGATCAATTGCTTACCTTCTACCATGACGTGGTAAAGATTTGCATCTGCTTCACTCTTTATGAAGTCCAATCCGGTGAAATAGCTATTGATCCTGGTGTACCAAGCACGAGGTGCTTGCTTCAACCCATACAAATCTCTCTTGAGTCGGCACACATGCGACTCACGATTGAAGGTCTCAAAACCATCCAGCTTCTCAATGTACACCTCTTCCTCAATCTTGCCATTGAGGAATGTAGTCTTCACATCCATATGATGGATCTTCCAACCCATATGAGCTGATAGTGCCAACATTGATCTCATAGATGAGTACCTTGCTACACGAGAAAAAGTCTCATCGTAGTCAATCCCCTTGACCTGTGAGAAACCATGGGTAACAAACCTTGCCTTATGTTTCTCAACACTACCATCAGTTGCCTACTTTACCCTGTAAATCCATCGGGAACTCACCATTGAATTTTCCTTCGGTCTTGGGACAACATCCCAAACACTATTCCAAATGATAGAGTCGTACTTCTCTACAATAACATCAACCCAGACTGGTTGTTTCACTACTTCCTCGAAGGAAGAAGGTTTGGCCTCTACACACTCCCCAACCAGGGCCATGTAACCAGTGTACCACTCAAGTGATCTCCTTTGTCTGCATTGAGAGGATGGCTTTCCCACATTCTCTCTCACATCCATCACCAATTTGTCATCTACCCTTGAGCATTTCTGCCCATCTCTGGAAGACTCTGCATGAGTGGATGTCTCCACTCCCAAATCCTTTGCATGCGACTGCTCTGCATCAGTCTGAGGCTCCTCCTCCTTTGGAACCAAAAATTCCTTCCCTGCACGCAACTTGAGCTCCCTCTCAAGTGATACTCGCATGGCTTTCTGCTCATCGAACTTCAGATCTCTACCTACCATTATCCTTTGACTAGTAGGGAGGATCACCTGATAGTTGTGGGGTGTATAAGTGTATCCGACAAGTATCCCCATCTTAGCTGTTGGATCTAGCTTCTTCCATGCATCTTTGGTCACATGTAAATAAACGGATGATCCAAAGATCCTGAAGCGACTCACATTTGGTCGCTTCCTAGGAAAGGCCTCTATTGGTGTCTTCATCCCTAGTATATGATGTGACCTTCTATTATGCAAGTATACTATTGTATTGCATGCCTCAGCCCACAAATGAAGTGGTAGGATTTGGTCATGCAACATCGCTCAAGATTCTCCCACAACCAATTTGTTCTTCCTTTCGTCCACCCCATTCTGTTGTGGGTTATTGGGTGTCATCAGCTCCCGTTTAATTCCTTCTGATACACAAAAGTCCTTAAACTGTTGGGAGACATACTCTCCACCACTGTTAGTTTACAAGGCTCTTATTTTCTTTCTAGATTATTTCTCTAACAAGGCTTTGAACTCACAAAACCTTTGGAAGGTCTGATCCTTCTTCTACATAAAGTAGATCCAACATGTACGAGAAAAATCATCCATAAAAATAACATAGTACCTTTTTTTAGTGGTGGAGGCTGTAGAGAATCATCCACACACATCTGTGTGAACTCGCTCTAGGATTGTCCATCTCTACCGTCTCGATTCTGAAAGGAAGATTTTGCATAATTACCCAAGGTACATCCTTTGCATGTATCCACTTGTTCGAGTTTTCCCTTGGGTGGTCCAGTAGAAATCTGTTGCATGATCTACAATGCCCCATGGTGAAGGTGGCCGAATCTTCTATGCCATAGCTCGGAAACATCTTGGCTCTACACCACCTCTGCTTTGGGACTCAATGCAGCACAGTCATCTACCTCCAACTTGTAGAGATTCTTTATTCGAATCCCAGTCCTCTTGGTCTGTCCATTTCTGATATGCCTTAGGAATACCTTTCCATTACTAAAGACTACATCATAGCCTTTATCTTCCAGCATAGCAATGAACACAAGATTCTTCTTCACACCAGGAACATACTTTACATCAATTAGGTGAGAGGAGCTCCATGCTCCCTTTGAAACACAACCATACCTTCACATGAAACACGGTACTTTCCATCATCGCCCATCTCGGTGCGCATCTAGAGATCCTTCTCCTCCAAGGTACTGAATAGATTCTTATCTCATGTCATGTGGAATGAAGCTCCACTTTCCAGGTACCAAACACATCCCACCTGTTATCACTTAAGGTTACAAGTTCATCTATGTACAAAGATCCATATAAATTTTTGGGTTCAAGTCAATAGGTTTTTAGGTTTATTACTATAAAATTAGTCTTTTCCAAAGATATTGAGGTATGTCCTTGTAAAAAAAAAAACCGTTAGCTTTCATCTCCCATAGCATATCTAGTCTTGATTACATCATTCTGACATTGCACAGTTTCGTAGCACAATATGATTGGCCGGTTTTAACTGCGCAATCATTTTCCTCCATTCCTGAGCAGCCATTGCGTAGCGCAGCATGTCATTTCATGATTGCCAGCGCTACGAAATCGGGGATTCGGGTATTTTCTGCAGTATATTGCCTTGAAGTGTCAAATCTTGGGGTGTGAGTCATCAAAAAGCCATTCAAATGTGTCAGTCGACATCCCATCTAGATCATAATAGGATTCATCCCGCTATTAGAGATAGGATCACACACATGTCTATGATGTTAATCAATCTTATGAGGTAAGGTGGTGCAATTATGTTTATTCATGACTGCATTCAACGTGCCTATCCTATGGTAAGTGTTTCAAAAAACAAAAGGAAGCCGCCTGAATTCTTATTCAAAAGAGAGTCTACTGCAAGCGAGCCCGCATTCTGAAAGCCAAAGCTGTTTGAGTGAATTGTAATTGCTGATTGAGTTTCTGTGCAAAGATTTTTTCTGAGCAAGATGGAAAAACGAGAGAATAGATCCGGGAGATGTTTAAGGACTGAACCAGAGGGACTCGACCTCACGCTTAAGGATGAAGGTGTTGCTCGAGCTTTCAAACAAGCTGGTTGCTGGAGGTTCTGTGAGAAACTAAAGGGCGGACATACAGAGGTAACCAAAGCTTTTGCTCTGAATTTTAGCGGCTTGAATTCTAAAGTTGCATTATTAGAATTCCCTGTTTCTCCACAAGTTATCTCTGCTGTTACTGAGATCCCAAGGAGTGGTCAGGAGTGGTTTAAAAACTACAAGTTTGATACAACTCCATGTAAAGAATTTCTGAAAGAGCAGTATGTCAACCAGGACCTTTCTAAGGCAATTCCCAGGCATTATATCAAAGAGCATTATGCTCTGCTCCTCACAGCTATTCAGAAGTACCTCAC